>CAIGRN010035519.1:0-49177 GCA_903798345.1 Fraxinus anomala
GTCGCCCATGTGGGATGACCCGGCCCACAAGTCATTAAAAGGGTTGGAGGGAGTTGTTTGAATTTGAAATTCAAACATACATCTCCCAAACCACCATTAACTCCCATACAACCTCCATTTATTATGCCTTGGAGGGAAGAAAAAAAGATAGCATAAAAATGTGTAAATTCATATGGAAATTGACACCAAAATTGGAAAGTCCTTAGAACAATATTTTTGGTATGAACTCTCACAAAAATTGGCACTTAGATTGTGGATAATAATTCCCTTCCATTGTGATAAGGATTGGGACCATTGGAGAACATGAAAATGCTGATTTTGGAGCTTTGGAATGCAAGGTGATTCAACTATTCAAAAGATCTTGGAATTCATCATTTCAAGTAAGTTTCTTGACCCGAAATTCATGTTAAAGAATGTTGCGAATTCTTACATAATGAATATATTTATACATTGGCGTGAGCAGATGCATACACGATTATACAGTTTTCAGTCTTAAATCCTTTGTTGAACTTATTCANTTCATGTTAAAGAATGCTGCGAATTCTTACAGCCAACATTCACCTTTGACTTGTCTGTGTTGTCTAGTTCAACAAAGATGCTGGAATCTGAAGCCATATGATGAGTGCAACCACTGTCCAGTAGCCAAGTTCCAATTCCACTACTTATCTTGTGATTTGCTGCTGTAAATAGATGATCCTCCCGCTGAACTTGTTGTTGATTTTCAGTAGCCTGTGCCTATTGCTGTAATGCCTTCTCTTTCCGATTTTTACACACCTTTTGAACATGTCCAAATTCTTTACGTGCTCTGTACTGGACCCCTGGTCTATACCAACACCATTTTGGAGAATGACCAATTTTCTTGCAATGAAGGTAGGGAGCATAATCATCATTCTTACTAGCATTCTTGTTGATCTCAACCTTCTTTTCAGGTAGTTGCTTCTTTACTCCATAACTTGTTTGAGCTTTATATTTTCCTTTGACAAATAAGCCTCCTTTAACTTGTTCTTCCTCCCTCATTAGTCTCCTTTGCTCAGTAACATGAAGAACATTCACCAGTTTAGACAAAGTCATGGTTGACAAATCCCTTGAGTCTTCAAGTGAGGAGATTTTTGCCTCAAATTTTTCTGGCAAACTAATCAAGACCTTCTCCACAACTCTTTTATCAGGTAAGTCATCTCCCAAAAGCCTTATTTTATTTACTACCTTCATCAGCCTGTTACAAAAATCTTTAACAGTTTCTGATTCCTTCATCTTCAAGGACTCATATTCCCATTTTAAGTTCAGAACTCGCATTTGCCTTGTTTTTGCATTTTCCTTGAATTTTTCTTGTAATATGTCCTAGGCATCTTTGGCTGTCTCATAAGTAATTATCCTGGTGAAGATTACATCAGAAACGGCCGATTGAATGCAAAAAGGGGCCTTGTACTTCTTTGCAACCTCCTCACTATGTTGCTTCAGTTGAGCAATAGTTGGATTTGCTCTAAGAGGTGGTGGTTCACTACCTGTTTATGTGATTTCCCACAAGTCATATGATTTTAGGAATGCCTTCATCTTTGCTGCCCAAAAGTAATAATTTTCTTCCGTAAACACAGAAGGTAATGGAGCTGAAAAAACACTTGAAGCAATCCTTCTCAGATATGATTTTGTCGGCTGATATGGTGAAGGAGTTTTTGTGGAAGTTTCCTCACTTGTTTTTTTTCTCTCAAAGGTCCTTTTATCTCTCATACCACTGATGGAATTTTTGAGCAAAGAGGAAGAGTGAAAAAAAATGATCAAAACATTACCATGCCATTACCGGCTGCTATCAAATATATTACAAAAGTTTGTACCATACTTTTAGTCAACAACTTCCTACCAACTACCACCTTAATTGTTGACATGACAAGCCATGCTTTGGTAGATATTTAAATCACCAAAAAATAGACATTACATGGACAAATTTATTACATATGATTGCTACAAAATGTGACAGTAAAAGTGATACTAAATATCAATAATAATGCACACAATTTCTATCATGTTTATGCTACTAATTGCAGCATTGCACAGTATTACTCTTGAATTGTACATTTCATGACTTCGATTAATTTACCCTAAACCAGTTTCTTTACAGGTCATCAATAGAAATTTTAAAATATGTAGAAAGATTCAATGAATTTCTTTTGTTGGGTCTTAGACCTTGTATCACTAGAATATATTTACTAGCATAATGAAATTAATGCTAAGGTTTATGTCCATGGGCTTGAGAATTCAATTATATCCGCACATAAAGTTTGAACCACCACATTTATTATGGAAATGAGAAGTGTCGATACAATGCACGAATATATGTATAATTATCTTGTCATTTTCCGATAACAATTTCTTGAAACCAACACAATGTTCTGAGATCATTGGGGTGACATCTAATGCCAAACTCATGCTCCTATAGTAACTAACTACGTAAACTATTGTCTTTTTCTACATTGGAAATGTTATCGAACTCCAGTAATATATCTTTATTTGCAAAATTAAAACCGGAGAAAGTTCACAGTTGGGCTTGAATTTGCATTTCTTAATAGCCAACGAAATGAATATTCTTTCAAGCATCCCACCAATCGTTTTAACAAATATTTTTGTTATCAGTTTCCATAAATCCCATGAGCATAAACATTATGTATTGATCGTTAACCAGAACTTAAATATGAACTCTTGAAACACTAATCGACAATGTCCATTAATAAACTCCTTGCTAGTTTCCACATCAAACTAACATCAGTGGCCTTGAACTGCTATTCACGACATATATCAGGTTGCAGTAGGTTATATATATACAATGAAATTGTTGACCCCAAAATATTTTGTATCTCCAACGTGACCAACAGATCTAAGGCCTCTCATGTCTATGCAAGCCTAGGTTCTGCATACTTGGACTAACCGTTAACCACACATGGCTTCCTCCAGCAGAGGTGGAGTTGGCCGTACACACTCCAACGGTCAAGTCAGTAGGAGAAGTAAATATATGAGCGTGGGAAAGTTTTAAACATAAGCCTCTAATATAATTAAAAAAAAAAAGGGAGTTGGCTTTGGGGAGATAAAATAATTATATGGAAAAAGTTACAGTTTGAGAATCTAAACTTGCATTACCTTGAAATGACACTAAGTTCGTTTACTCATCATTTTCTCATAATTTATATCAATGAAATTATCATTGATTCTTTCCTTTTCTCATTCGATTTTGAAATTTTGAGTCGTGAAGGCTTCAGTTGATCTCTAACATTACCAATCGTAATTGTCTTAAGTTTTCATTCGTGTAGTTTCGTATATTGTAATCAAAACATAGATGCAAAATGTTCACTGATGAACAAAATATATAACAAATAAATTTGCTTCATTTGGAAATAACTAACAAAAGTATATATCGGCATAGTGTGAAATGTGACCTCCGCGGCTAATGTATGCATGGCTTCAAAGTACACCCAAGGTTAAAAATCACAATAGCAAAGGTCAGCGTTAGGATCCCATTCACTCTTCTTGGTTTGTATTGACTTAACCAATGCAATTGATGCTTTTATAACATGCAAGGGTACAACAAAATTATTACTTGTGAGAGGTAAAGAAAAGGACAATAGGAAAAAGTTCAAGAAGCTTCTCTATTAGGACAATGGAAGCAACTCAATATCGACAATAGTGGATGTGTCTCAAGATTCGAGGGAAATCTTCTTCGGCCAAAGGAGAATTTTGATGGAGGATGCATTGAATGACATCGCCCATTATTCTTTAACTTACGTATCACCACCTACATTAGATTTGGTATTAGACCTCAGCTATGTATGAGGTTCGTGACCCAATTGTTAGGAATTATGGTGCATAATGATACTGTTTTACCCCCATTCGATCAAGAAAAATGGAAGGGCATTGATCAAGTGATGATTACAACGGTCCCAGTATCTTGATGAGGAGTTCCAAAACAAAAAGCTTTCGAGGAACTTTAGACAAATTTACTGTAATGATATAGACTTCATTAGATTCCCATGTCATTAAATACATGAATATGATCCAAGTAATCGGTACTTGGTTCTATAGATAAGGAATTTCAAGGAAAATGGGAATGTCACTTTGGTTGAAGGCACTTGTTTCTCCATCCATTTAGAGGTGCCCAATCATAATAAATAGTGAATTCCAGGTGTAGAAACTCACACACAAATAGACATGAGTATTAATTTTATTTATATTGCATCTGTTGTAAAACAAACAAGATATCAGAATTGCTCTGATACAAATTGTTGTGAAATTATATGGCAAATAATAATGAATTAAGAGATTTTATTGACTTAAGAATAATGGAAATTAAAAGATTTAAGATGTTGAAATTATTTGACAAATAATAATGAAGTATATTATCAAGCAAAAGAATAAAGAAGACAAGAATATGACAAATGAATTAAGAGATTTTATTGACTCAAGAATAATGGAGAAGAGAAAAAAATTACAATAGATCCTATAAGTCTAGTAATCTATTTTTCACACTTATTAAATTGTATAGAAAAATCTAATATTTATAGGGAATATGTAGGGGATGTCTAAATCCTCCTAGAAAAGTTGTTGATGAAGTAGAATACCAAAAAATCTAGTATAAAACAAATTTCAACTCCCAATGGGCTCTCAAAATAGAACTTCAACTTGATATATGACTCCAATATCATTCAAAACTGAATTCTTCTTGATGTACACTTCAATTAGAATTTTTTAATTACTTCAAAAAGAAATTCGGGTCACACCCAAATTCTAACAATCTCCACTTTGACACGAATTCTACCAAAGAATGAACAGACTCTTTCAACAATAATCAAAAATTAATTTCTTCAACAAAACATAATACTCTACCTCTTCCAATGAATCCAAGCACTACACTACAAAATTATCTCAGATTCTCCAAAAATCATAATGATTTTGAATTAACTAAAATTGGCTATAACACACCCCAAAGCATAATCAATACCAAATGCTTTTACAGAAGGCCCTTTACTAGATTGAACACCTTCTACTCCACTTAAAGTATGCTCAACAAAATCAAAATCCACATACCTTTTACCATTGGGTCCTTCCCTAACAATTGAATACAATAGCACCACAGATGATGGTGGAAAAGCTGCATTATCCATATCTTCTAAACTCCACTGAGCTGTATTCTTCAAATCCGGCCATTTATGAACTTCTAAAGGTATTGTACCAAACTGAATGTCCACCACGGTACTGAACCTGTGCTGATTGCCTCTTTTGGATTCTACACGACCTTGCAAGATATATAATTGAAACATTTTCTATCCATTCAATACAATCTAGGCACCCTTACAAACCTTCAAAGCTCCACCTCCACCTCTACCTCCACCAAAGAGCTCATTATCTTTTAAATCAAAGATAGACAACGAGATGAGATTCTTCTTCAAATCCAGAATATGTAGAACTTGGCCTAGTGTTCTAATTGTTCCATCCAAAAGCTTTAATCTGATTGTACCAATTCTAGCAACCCGACAAGGTGCGTTGTTTTCCATAACCATGACACCTTTGGAAATAGTTTCATATGTAGTAAACAAGTCCTTATTAGGACACATATGAAACACACATGCTAAATCAAAAATCCAATCATCTTTCGATTTAGACTCAATGTCAGAAATAGTTAAGAGATCTCTATCACTTACAACATTCTCCACGAGGTTTGCTTCGCTTGAAGTATCTGAATATTTACTTGCAGCTATCATTTCTTTATTCTGCAATTTGTAGCAATCCTTCTTCAAGCGTTCCTTCTTTTTACAGTAGTTACAAATCTGATTACTGAACTTAGACTTCGATCTGCCCCTTCCAGAACCACCATAAGCAACCAGGTCTTCTCCATCTCTAGCCTCAGAAACCAGATGCTTCATCTTCTCTTTTAAATACAAAGCATCATACACATCCTCTATGGTGAGAGTATCATGACTATACAAGATCGTGTCTCTAAATGAAGAAAATGAAGCGGGCAACAAACACAATAGGATCAAGGCCAAATCTTCTTAATTCTACTCTACTTTCAAAGTTTCGAAATCAGGGATGATCTCTTTAAATACAGCCGGGTAATCTTCCAATGATCCTCCTTCTGCCATTCGATAAGAGTATAAACATTGATTGAGGTTCAACTTGCTTGTCAGACTTTTAGTCATGCACAATTACTCCAACTTCAATCATAAAGCAGCTGCTGAATTCTCCTTCAAAACGTCATGAAGAATAGTATTTGATAGATGAAGATGAATGTGAGAAATTGCCTTCTTATCCTTCTGTAATTTCTCCTTCGCGGTCAAAGTTGTTAACATTGTGTCAATTCCCATCAATGCATCATCCAAATATAGCTGTGCGAGTACTGCACGCATCTTAACTTGCCATAGAGAAAATCTAGTGCTTCGATCGAAAAGTAGAATGTCATACTTCATGGAAGCCTTCACGAAAAAAACCTCGAACAAATCAAACCCTACGCTCTTGCGGAACTGTTGAACCTAGGCTTTTGATACCAGTTGTTGTAAAACAAACAAGATATCAAAATTGCTCTGATGTCAATCATTGTGAAACAAACCACCTGATTGAAATGTTGAAGTTATATGACAAATAATAATGAATTATATGATCAAGCAAAAGAATAAAGAAGATAAGAAAATGACAAAAGAATTAAGAGATTTTGTTGACTTAAGAATAATGGAGAAGAGACAAATTACAATAGATCCTATAATTATATTAATCTATTTTCTCACACTTATTAAATTATATAGAAGAGCCTAATATTTATAGGAAACATGTAGGGGATGTCCAAATCCTCCTAGTAGAGTTGTTGATAAAGTAGGATACCAAAAAATCGAGTCCAAAACAAATTCTAACTCCGAACGAGCTTCCAAAATAGAAATTCAACTTAATGTAGGACTCCAATAGCATTCAAAATTGAATTCTTCTTGCTGTACACTTTAATTAGAATTTTTTAATTACTTCAACAAGGAATTCAGGTCACACCCAAATTCCAACAACATCTTTGTTGAAAATGGAATAATTTGAGATGTTAAAGTCGATAGAAATGATTGATTGAAGATAATGTATGTTTATATTAACATTGTTTCCTGAAAGAAATTATTACATATGTTTAGTTATGTAAATTCTAAAATCTAGATAAATTAAAAATTAATTTTAATTTAACTAATATAACACTAGACAATCGATAGTCATAATTTCCTACAATCAATTTTTAATGGTCCTGATTGGTTCGTTTAGGTCGATACTGTGTTGTGCAGAATTTAATTAGTGGAACAAAACATGAACACCAAATATAATGTGATAAATCCCTAAGAGAAACATCCACAGCCCCATGACATGTATCAACAATCCACTAATAAATTGATAAAAAAAAAAAAAAAACAATAGTATCCATTTCTTATAATTTCGCAAAATTAACAAAAGAAAAATTAAAAGAATCAAGAACAACTCCCTTTGTCTTCTTCTTTTGACTTATTGATGAAGTGGAATCAAATTTACCCGTCTCACCGCTTTTCTATTGCAATTTGTACTCGTTTGCAACCACCATTTGAATTAAGAATCAATAGTAAATTGATCAATAGATGAGATAAAACATTCAGCAAGTTATTTTGTATTCTCCAAAGACTTGAAGAAGAAGATGGATTTGAAAATATTCAATGAAGTATCACTCCATTTGAACTTGCTTGAAGACGGCTGCACTACTCTTTACCAGGTCACTAGACGAAAACTATTTTTCAAAGCTCAATTCTTTTCTTGATTAATTACCATACTTATAGGTAAAGCAATTATTAAATATAGGAATTAATTCTTACTCAATAATAGTCATTTAAACACGGTAAGAGATTTAATATACCAAAAGATTTTCTAAATTTATTTATAGACTAGAATAAGGACGGACAATATTGATTTAGATTACACACAAACTCATATCCATTCTACAGGACATGTATTGTTATAACAAGAAATCATTTCGGTTATATATTGAAAACTAGAAAATTCGCACTCTAAAGATTCCAGTCAAACACTTACCATCCGGTCAGTCGTACTGCATACAGGTAGAACCCGTAAACTTTTCTCATAGTTTTGAGAATTAACTTTCAAAGTTTGACAATTAAAAATCACAAGTGTATTAAGAAAGTCAATAAATAAAGGTTTTAATGTTTTCCACCACCATTTCACTTCACCAAAAATCAATAATACTCCTTTTTTTTTTTAAAATTAAAGGAGCAACTACAAAATATGGGTGATGTGAACCTCGTTACAAGATGTACCCTGGAACCCACATAAGATTTGATAAGAACATCAAGAAAGCCAAAATTAGAGTTATAACCTTGATCCAATGATTTCCTAAATGAAGAACTAAGATTGAAATGTTTGAATGCCACAAAGATTGTAAATCTTTGTTAAGTTCTCAATAGTTCAATTAAGAACAAGATTGAAAACGAAAATCTGATTTTATAATTAATCACTGAAATAATGTTTTATTATTTATACGAAGAATAAACCCTTATATAAGTGGACTCGAAATAAATCCTAATCAAAATGTAGGAAACAATAAAACAAATCTACATAAAATTAAAATATTACAAAAATAACGAAAATACTTTTAAACTAACTCAAAATAGAAAAACACTAAAACGGATCCCCCTAAACAACGAAATTTGACCTTAAAATTATGACAATATCATCTGACAAAAATGTGCAGATTAAAAAAATGCATTCGGATTGTACTCACATACTAAAGTTTGACAACCGAACTAAAAGTTATTCGCATTTTCATACATCCTCCTTATTCCTTCACTTTCCTAATTGGTTTAGGATTTTCTCTTCTAATTGATCCGTATCATCCTTGCATTGCCTTCCTTGATCTTCTTTGCTCTTGATCATGTTATAGGTCCATCCGAAACATGTAAAGGATCTTTGCTAGTTTGCCCTCCATGATTCTCATTATTCCCTTTTTCTTCAAAAGGATTCGACCTTGAATCTTCACCTGCATCAACGAGAGAAAGATCAACAATATTAAAAGTAACAGACTCACCTGGAAGATCTAGTATGTAGGAATTGTTATTAATTTTCTCAAGGATTTGGAATGGTCCATCTTCTCTAAGATGCAATTTAGACTTTCTTTGGGTTGGAAAACGTTCATTCCGCAAGTGCACTCAAACCTAATCACCTGGTTTAAAAGTCACACGTGTTCTTCCCTTATTAGTTTGAGAAAATAATGTTCGTTCTTCTTTTCAATTTGAAGACAGACCTTTTCACGAATTGACCTTTCCAATTCAACTTTCTTTTTTCCATCTAAACTACATACTTTCATCAATAGATAAAAGAATTAAATCCAAATGAGTTAGTGGATTAAAATCATACACAATTCAAAAGAAAAATTAGTAGTAGAATATATGGCCCTATTATATACGAACTCTAGAAATAGTAAACAATCCTCCCAACTTTTCAACTTTTTATTAATTATAGTGTCCAAAATTGAGTTAGTGTTCTATTAACTACCTCAATTTGTCCATCTGTTAGTAGGTGACATGCAGTAGAAAAAAAAAATTAGTTCCTTACTTACCTTATAAAATTTTCCAACAAAAGCAAGGAACTTAAATCCCTATCAGACACAATACTCCTAGGTATCTCGTGGAGTCACGTTATCTCCCTAAAGAATAAATCAGCAATGTTCCTAGCATCATCTATTTTATGGTATGGAATGTAATGTGCCATCTTACTATCTTATCCACCACCACGAATATAGAATCTCTACCCCTTTTAGTCCTAGGCAGTCCAATACAAAGTTCATAGACACATCAAATCATGGCTTACTATTAACGAGTAAGGATGTATACAAACCTTGTGGTAAAATCTTAGATTTGCCTTTTTATAAGTAATGCATCTACTACAAATGTGATTAATATCTTTTTTTATTCTAGGCCAATAAAAGTGCTCATGCAACATTTCTAAAGTTTTTATAACACCAAAATGTCCCCATCAAACTCCCCACCATGTGCTTCACGTATTAACAATTCACACATGGAACAATTAAGCGCACATAATTTATTTTTCCTAAACAAATAACCATCATGCCTATAAAATTTATCTACTGCTCATTTATCACATGACATTCCATTGTCACCTCATCTCGAGAATGGTGGTAAATTCTACGATGAAGTCTACAAGGACTTGACTCTTGACGAAGGTTCTTGACTTAAAGGTAATGTCAAATTCACTCAGCTCTACAATCTATTTCATTAACCCACTAGAAGCATCGACTTCTAAAGTACTTGTTTAAGTGGAAAGTTTGTTAGCATATACATAGGCTTTGAAGTACAGCCTCAAATTTCTAGAAGTGGTGATGAGGAAGAGGGTGAGCTTCTCCATATCTGGATATCGAGCTTTTGCTTGTAGGAGGACTTTGCTTACATAGTAAGTACGCAATTTATTGTTACCTTCTTCTTTAACAAAAACTGAGCTGATGGTCTTCAGACACAGCCAAATATTTATAAAGGCTCATTAGCCTTGGGCTTGGAAAAGAGAAAAGCATGACCTAGGTGTTTCTTCAATTCCTGAAAGGCCTCTTTATATTCCTCTGTCCGTTGAAACTTCTTCCCTCCCTGAGGATCTCAAAGAATGAAGACATTTATCGATGGCTTTTGAGATGAAGTGGCTCAGGGCGCACCCACTTTGCGAGCTCTGGACTTCTTTTGGCATTTTAGGTGACATTATCTTTATCAAGGCCTTGATATTCTCAGAGTTAGCCTCAATGCCTCTTTGATTGGCTATATAGCCTAGGAACTTTCTGTGGGCAATGTCAAAGGTGCACTTAGGGAGCTTTAACCTCATCTTATACCTACTCAAAATTTAGAAAGTAACGTATAAATCTTAACATGTCCTTAATTTTGAGGATCTTGATGAACATGTCATCCACATATACCTCAATTGTTTTGCCATTGAATTTGAAAAACATCTTATTCATGAGCCCATTATAGGTAGCTCCATCATTTTTCATCCTAAATGGCATCATCTTGTAGCAATAGAGGCATTATTAGTGATGAAAGAGGTATTCTTCTCATTTGCGGGACGCATGGAGATCTAGTTGTAGTGAATAGGCATCCTTAAAACTCAATAACTCATGCCCCGCGGTAGTATCCACAAGTTGGTCTGGTAGGGAAAGCGAAAAGCTATCCTTTGAGCAAGCTTGATTAAGGTTTGATAAATCTCTACAGACCCACATCTTGCCACTATGCTTCTTCAAGAGGACTTGATTTGAAATCCTCCTTGAATATAGGGTTTTTCTGATAAAGTCATTGGTTATCAACTTGTCAACATTTTCCTTCATGGCTTCATACTTCTCCGGGTTGAGGGCTCTCAACCTTTTCCCATGCGGGTGAACTTGGGATTAATCTTGAGGCCATAACTCACTTGCGGGTTAATACCTACCATATCTTTGTGTTTCCAAGCAAAGATGTCCAAAGTCTTGCTCAAGAAGCTCTTGAGCTTCTGTTTTGTTCCTTCTAATAGGTCATTTCCTACTAGTGGAGTCTTGATAGGATATTGGGAATCTATGACGAAGCTCTCCAGCTCTTCCAATAGAGACGTTCGTGAATCTTACTAGATAATATGATGGTCTAATTCATCATATATTGCCTCTTCTCTGTCCTTCTTAGAGACGTCAGTCATTTCAGTGTCGACAATCACTATGTTGACCACATGGAGATGAGGGCTGGTTTTCTTATGGAGTTCAAATAACATTCTCTGGTCCCCATCTGATCACCTCTAATAGTTGTAGTCTTTCTTAGTATGGAACTTTTTGCATAGGTATATATGGAAATGATGGACCATAGTTCTTTCTGGGAAGGTCTTCCCAGGACTACATGGTAAGTTGACATGTTATCCACCATGAAGAACTCTATATAATGGTGAACCACTTGGGGTGGCTCTCCTATCTCTACCACAAGAGTGATTTTCCCTTTAGGGATGATGCTATCGCTTGTGAATTTGTATAATTGCGAAGTCATGGCATCTCATGATCCACTCGCATCTTATCATAATTGGCTCTAAAAAAAATGTTAATAGGTCTCTTATTTTCTACCAGCATGTACTTCAATCCATGTGTTCTATTATCACCCTTACCATTAGGGCATCGTAATGAGGATAATGTAGTCCTATCTCATGTTCCTTCTTAAATAAAGGTGATGGGCTCAACCATTATCGCTCCATGGGGATGGTTGTTGACTATGTAGGTGGTTATTGAGGGGTCTTTAGCCTCTTTAGCATATTTTATTTAAGCATTCCTTAAATCTCTTCCCACATAAGGACCTCCAAAGATCTTATTAATCTCCCCGAATTGGTGAATTATCAACGTCCTCTGGGGGGGATCTGTTCTTTATCTTTGCCTATTTCTAGGTCACACACACTCTCTCCTCACATCCTTCTCGCCTAGACTATTAAGCATGTATTAGTGGAAGCAGATTCCATTATGGGGTGAGATTTATTTCGTAGGTGGATGGAGATTACTCTACTCTATGGGGACTACAACATCCATGCACTCATTGGTATTGTGACCATATGACTGATGATAAGTGCAGAATGGTAGGGTATCCCTATACAGCCAGCTAAGCTTCTTTCGTCTAGCCTCTTGCACGGATGGTTATAATGATATGGCCCCTTGGTTTCCATAGCCACTAGGCCTAACTTTACCATAGGCTATGGCTAGTACGACATTTAGTGTGGCTAAAGAATATGCCTAACCTAAGTTGGGGTCATTTAATGCCCTACTTAAGTCCATTGGTGATTTACCAAATGGAAGATGAGGCCTCTACCTCTTTGCCTGTGAAGGGACGAGAGTCTAGCTGCTACTCTATTGCGATTGTCGATCATCTCTTCATTGATGAACTTATCTCTCATCATCTCTACCAATTGGTCATAAGTGGTAGGATTTTTGTTGCGAACATTCATCCAGAATAGTATATTCATGTTGAGGGCTCTTTTTAGGGCAAAATGAGCTTCTATATCGGAGATCTTTTCACAATAAATCATTTCATCAATGAAACGAGTTAAGTAGCGTTTCAACGTTTCACCGATGACTTGCCTTATGTTTTGGAGACGTTGGACTGGGGCCTCTCCTTCATTCTTGGATAAGAAGTTATTCAAGAATTACCTCTTAGATCCAGCCAACTCTTGATACTCTATATAAGAAAATTCTATCCCCACTCAGACCAAGACAATACTTCGTAGTTTTTGGATATCAAACGAACATCCTTAGATGCAGCATGGTACTAATGCCACTATGTTAATATAGTGACAGTTTTCAAATGAATATTTTATGGATATGGAACACTCATTTAGATAAAGTGATTTGAACCACTTATTCTAAAATGGGCATTCCACAAAAATAAAAAAATAGATCAATGTTCAACGGATCACATGGGATGGAGCTTGCTATACCTCCTCTTTGTTGCCCGCATAAGGTTAGGTGGAAGGCTCTATACTTTAGCGGTGGGAAAGCTACTCTCAAACTCATGTGAGTTTTGTTAGTGCTTTGGTGCTCTTCTGGATCACTTCTTTCTTCCTATAATAGTTTTTAAAGGGTACAAAGTGGCTAGTTACATAGGCATTCCAAAGCTCTTAGAAGAATGGAAGGGTGTCATCGTCATCATTAAGCTCATAGAAACTCCATGGCCTATCATCATCATCCTCATTAGCTTGGTAGAGAGAAGGTAAAAAGTTCGCCGTTTGCTCCCTTGTGGCTACTATTGAACTTCTCTCTCACCTATTTCTAGGCTAGTGGTTATTTTGGGGCCTATGCCCCTACATTTGTTCATGGGACCTAAATATATGAGGCTCCTGCCTTGGCCTATTTCTAGGAGCTCTGGTGCCTAATCTATCAAAGATGCAAGGCTTCGGGTCTACACCCTCATTCGTAAACTGGAGAGAAGTTGTCATGTCCATCGAATGGGTACCAGATGAGTAGTTTGTAAATACATCCATTGTACCTCTCTTTCAATAGGGCTGACACATCTCATATGCCTTTAAAATTGAACCATATTACTTTGTACCTCCCCATCCTCTTGCCAGTTACCCCATTTAGCTTATGACAGGGGCATTTGCATAACTACCTATACTTGCATTTGCAGGATGAGTTGTTGTATATGGAGTTTTACTCCATGATTTTCTTCATGTTGGCGATCACTATTATCACTTCTCTAGTGAGGCACACCGCGACCCTACCACTTCTATTATGGTGAGTTAGGGGTGGGTTACATGGGTTTGGATGGCCTATTCTTTAGAGACTTCATTTGCTCTCCTTGAATTTCCATTTTCTTGACTTGTACTCGTGGTGGATAGAGGCCTCTTTTATTCAAAAAGAGAATCTTGTGAGCAGATTTTTCTCTTTGAATCTTCATTTTTCAAGAAAACTTGAAACACCCAACAATAATAAACACTTAGAACCTTCTTTCTTTGAAACTTCCACTTGTTCTTTGTTCAAGAATAAGATATTTTTCAACGGGAAGGTTGAAGCACTTTTTGATAAGCTTTTTCCATGGGGTTTGCTCGTGGATAGTAATGTGGTTTTCCATAGATAGTGTCAATCTGTTGATCTTGCCTTCTGCACGAATGAAATGGCCAACAGATCCCAACTCTTCTCACATCCATATTACTTATCTCCTGCACACTTGGACAAATCGCTAAGAGCACGTAGCTTTCTCCAGTGGTGGAGAATGAAAGTTATGAGCACTTCAAAGGTCAAATCAGTCAACTTGTATAGATGTTTTTAGGTATGGGACATGTAAAAGATGCGAGCCATATTAGTGTTAGGCACTTGGGATTTTTAAGACAACAAATATGGGAGAAAGCTATTACTTGAAAGTGTAAAATTGTATTACCTTCAAATGGCATAGCATTGAGTATGAGCTTTTATAGTAGAAAAGATGGAATAGCTATTGTTGAATAAATAGGCACGTGCACTCATCTTAACGGTCGAGGCACCTTGTCATAGATGTCATTCCATCACTCTTAAGCTCAAGGGCATTTATTGTTTCTAAAAAGTAGCCACCCTACGACCTATGGCATGTAAGGGATATACTGATAAGTTAACTTGATAGAGTGGTTGATGTAAAGAGGTCATAACAATTAATCATAGAAAATCTTGTACGGAAGATCTTATGGAGAATGTACCTCATATGCATAGAGGCTATTCACCTCGGATTGGAGTTGCAGCTCAGCGCATTGCATTGCTTTACCTCATCCATGAATGCATCATTTCGACAACTGAAGGGCCTCAAATAGGTGAGGTAGGAAAGTGACATGGAGTGCAAGCATGTGTTCGCTTATCATCTGGCGTCACGTGGCCATGTTTGGAGCCTCTTTGGATGAGGCATTACAATAATCCCCAAAGTCCATGTTCAAATATTCATTTAATGAGTGTTTAAGTTGGGGTATGTTATCCATGTTGTGTGATGATCTGTTATTGAAGAAGTGACACTTTGGCGTAGAGTACTTTGTGTTGGTTGATATCGTGCTGCTAAGATGACCCTTTGGTTGAGGAAAGATAATGTAGCACAATGGACATCTAGACTTGTACTTCATTGGGTGTCCGACACTCTTTGCCATGAATATCATGAACTTAGCTTTTCTAAATTCGATATCTTTTAATGTAAGTTTATTCATAATTTTTCAAATTTGAGCCCATCCCAAAAGTTATTTGATGAAAACCCCAAATTTGTGATGTTTTACTTATTAATTTAACTCCCACTTTTCAAATCAGATGTGAGCTTGAAAGAGACGTAGACATTCATTTAGTCATTATTTGATCGAAAACTCAGCACCTCCATGCAACTAACACTATTCATTGCCGATGGTAAAATAAGTAGCAGCATCTTGTCAATGACTATGATTAAGACTTTCATGACCACATGACAAAATCCTTTTTTTTTTGTTACGCTTATTCAATTAATGTTTTAACAGCCATTTAGGTCTGAAGTCTACAGCCAGTGGTGGATCTAGAAATTGTTGTGATCTAGGACAGTTGTTGATTGTTGACCGTCGACTGTCAACGGACGCAATAGCGAGATCGTATTATTACAAATCCTTTAGCCAGATTTCTTTATTTTTCATCATGTTATTACAAATCTTTGGCCAGTATACAGGAAGTGGCTGAATGAGACATGAAATATTTGATAACATATGTACAACAAGCATTGAGAGCTATTAATATTATTGTAATCTATAGCGTAAAATGAGTATTCTCAAAAATTTCTACTTCACTTTAATGGTATCCAAAATACAGGGATGACAATGAGGTTAGTTTGTCGCAGCCTTCCATATCATATGTTTCGTCGAGAATTTTAGTGATACAATATTAACATATCACTTGCTTTCAGAATCAAGGTCCTGCCTTAATTTTTGGCAACAAGAGAATCCCTGCTCCATTTGGAACGAGCCATCAAGAAGCGAGGTGGGTGGGATCCTAAGTAGAATAATATATAGAGAAGAAATACAAGATCTTGAATTTGATATTGTATCCCCTATGGAGAAAGCCAAAAGCTAAGGGATTCCAATGTAAATTTTCATATTTTTGGCCACCAATGAGTTTTACATAAATTCAGAGTTGGATATGCCTTTCCCATACTGTTCTCTCTCTCTTACACACTCACAAACTTTCACAATGAAGACGGTTTATCGAAATCCATTTTACTTTGATTCCTACACTCCAAAACAATAAAGTTGGATAAGAAATCGAGATAGGGATAAGGGATTGATGGGTTCTTTCTCTCTTTGTACTTACCTTAAAGCAGATCACGCTTCAAAGCTTCAATCTTCATTCAATTCTCCAATCTTCAAGGCCTGCTTTTTTTTAAGAAAAAAATTCCTGGTAAACCACTCACTTTTAGCTCAAGCGGCGAGCAGTTTGTCTACATGTGAGTTCCGATGAAGCCAGCACGGACGAGCACCCTGACTCATCGGGTGCTGGATTCGCTGGTCCACATCATATGCTTAATTGAAGGATTGGAACCGTATAAGAATGTTGAAAACATATTTTTAATAATTAAGAAATTTTAAACTTTAAGTGGATTTTTAAAGTAGAAGTAATATTTTTACTTATAAACAATTTACATATAAGAATATTTGTGTACTTTTAAACGATTTCTTTTGGTTAAATCTAATATTTATACTTTAAGAAAATTTATTTACATATAAGTAAACTTTTTTTTGCCTAATAAGTGAATTTTATTATAAATATGTTTTTGATTAAACGTAATACATTTTATTTATAGCTCATGTTTGACGAGTTGAGATCTCTCGTCCATTTATGCTATCTAATTTGCTGTCCACCAAATTACAAATTGACACGGTTTAAAAAATTAAAATTAATGTGAAGGTTGAAAAGTTAAAATTGATGACAACTTTAATTTTTCATGATGTGTTAATTTACAATTGGGTGGACAGCAAATTGAATAGCATAAATAGACAACAGATCTCAACTCTTGTTTGACAACCATTAAATTGGAAAAACCATGTTTTGAATATAAGAGAATATTTTAGATATGAGTAGTATTTCTTACATGTAAATATGGTTGTCTTATAGGTGATTTTTTTAGTGATGAGTAATTTTATTACTTATAAGAAAATATTTTAGTAATAAGTAATACTTTTTACTTGTAAATAAACTTTAACATTTTTACTGTTAAGTAAACTCATATAACGTTATCTCTATTATCTCATTCTCCAATTACTAGTAACAAATAATATTGTCTAAATCAACCTTATATAATGAGTTAATGTAATACGAGGTGAATCTGAAACTAGCACAATAATAATAGTCTAGATAATGCCATCACCAAATGCCATACTAATATTGGTGGGGATTATATCCAACCCTATTTTTAAAGATCGATATTATAAAATCAGGGAGGAGGTTTCATTATTCACAAATCAGATATCTTATATTTAAATATTTAATATTTAATTTACATACTAATAATCATATATCCCGTGATTTAAGTGTGTCAAAATAGAAAACAACATCACTTCCATATATTTCGAAAACCTCCTCCCACGATCCTTCTTCACTGATTAACGACCGTACGAAACAACTATTCACTCATTATCGTTATTTCTCCGGTGAACTCGCGACTGCTTCCAACACACATAATCTTCCCACTATATAACCATCAATCTATTATCTATTTCACTCTGTGAAAGCTATATATCGTAAAACTAAAGATAAATGTCTCGATCGAGAAATGGAAACCGAAAGAAGAATGTAGTCGAGGTCTCATATAGAAGTGGTAAAAGAAAGGTAGATGAAATACATAAAGATTCTCTTTCTAAAAGACACAAATCTACCGGGTCGTTACAAGTTCGACCAAAAAGAAGATATTTTTTATTTTGTTCATTTTGGTCTTCATTTGGAGCATATTTACGAACCTAAAATTGATATGTAACAAGTATTGGTGATGTATTCTATATTTGTGATATATGTTCTATTCAATTTGTGACATATTAATTGAGTGTGTATTTTTTATTCAAAAGTGTGACCTATAAAAAGAGATTTTGTTTTTGTTTGATTTATGAATTAGTAATGACCTAAATTACACCATTTGTGAGCAGTCATTTCTTTTTGTGACCAATGTGCAGGTTTGGAGGTTGTGACATATAAAAAAGGATTTGGTTTTTGTTTGATTTATTAATTAGTACTAACCTAAACTACGTCATTTGTGACATGTCTATATATCTGTGGCCAACCTTTTTTGTGACCAATATGCAAGTTTGGAGGTTTATTATACCAAAAAATAGTTGGTATCCTCATAAAATTACAATTATCCCTACAAAGAGTGTGCTGACAAAATTCAAAATGAATCTAAATGAAGCTCAACAGCTTATACTTCAAAATACATGTTTTGGCCACTTTCTAAAATATAATGAAATCATTGTTCAACCGCAGTTGATACTGTTGAGACTGGTTCAATAACCTAACGAAAATGAAATGTAGTTTAATATTATCACGGAGATTTGTTAGATTCTCACTGCCCAAGTTTTGTTTAGTGATCGGATTTAGAAATTTTGGCAATGGTGATATAAATAAGTTGGAGAAGAGTTCGTCACGTTTAAATGACAAATATTTTACCCAGTTAAATGTTGTGACACATAAATATGTCAAGGAAGCATTTTTTGCTGCATGTAAATTCCTGATGATGATGTTACTATGCTTGGGGCATTGTATTTCATTGCGTCATATCTATATTCGAGAGATTACAAAAAGAATGTTGATCACTTTTTGTTTGTACTAGTTGAAGACTTTGATACGATGTAACATGTTTTCATGGGGTAATTTACTTTTCAACACATTAATCAGTTTATTGAGGGAGGGTTTGAGTAAGAGAACACTATTATAGATTAAGAGGTTTACTGATAGCGTTTCAAGTATGGATATATGAGACGATTCCTAGTCTTGATGGATATGTAATTAGAAGGATTTCAAGAGTGTTCCTTCGAATAAGGAATTGGAAGGCAGGGGATCACCCATCAGCTGTTAAGCTAGAAGGACCTGAATGCTTCTTAAACCCGGAGGTAAGGATTTAAACACTATTATAGTACATTATTTGCATGCCACATGTACAAATTTATAAGTCAAAAATCATACTGAATAGGTCGTAGTTCATATTGTATAAGTCACGGACATATTTACACATGATCTCATATCACATCTTTATACAAACATTATTTTAATGACATTTTATTTTCAATATATTTGGAATGGCTGATGGAAATATGTGACTTGGACCCTCCGGATATTGAAATGGCAATGTCGTACATGATGGAGTGTGGTATATCAAACCTATCCAACTGGAACCTTCATGTGGGGAGAAGAGAAATGGGGTAGTATAGACAAATAAGTTAACTGTGCGAGGACAAGTAAAAAGTGAGATTCCTCCGGTATAAAACCATCTACATCCGTGTTTATGATAACCGATGGTAGAGTTGGACACGTCAATGTACAAGTTGATGATGATGATGATTTTGCTGAGCCCCCTCTAAGATGGCAGGGGACATCATTCCATGGTAATTCTCCGATTAGGGAGGGTCAATCAGACAACGCAAATAATCAACATACACCACATCCATCTGGATCTCCATCGAATGATGTGAATTGTTAGTTTAATGTTATTGTTGTATATAATACATTATCACATTTTTGTTATTGTAATATAATACTTCACATTCTCACATTAGCTCGTAGGTATGTGTGCACATGTCACAAGTCTATGTTTCTGGTTACAAGTCCTTTTAAAGTAGTCACATGTTATTGATTTATGCATCCAATTTAAATTTTGTTATGTCATAGGTCAAATGTCAAATGCTCAAGTCACAATTAGTAGTGCACAAGTCACGTGGCATTTCACAATGGTCACATATCACTGAATTATGTCCATTTTCACATTCATCATGGAACTAATTGAAAATTATATGTTACAGGTAGTTGAGGAATTGAGAAAACAGTTTAGTGGACAAATATATGATCTATATAGTCTAAGAATCAATTGTTGGATGGGCAGTCCATGACATGAAATCACAGATGTCATCATTTAAGTCTGATCAAAATAAGAAAATGAACCTTATTTCTGAATCTGTGACTGGTTTGATTTTGAATACTATAGATGAAATTTTGAACGAATTTAGGGAGAAATCTATGGAGAATATTGTCAAAGATTCTGAACCTATAGACGAAGTAATTGATATTTTCAACTTTTTAAATGATTCATATTTGACATTTGAAATTTCAACTTTGTTTCACTTTTCAGGGTAAAAATGTGGAAAACAGTCGATTTGAAAGGTAAGGGTAAGATGGACCCTTATAATGATTTTGGTTTGCCATACAGTCTTCAAACACCATCATTTGATTTGGGTGTTGGAACTCCTCAACCTGAAATGTCTGAAATTTTCAAATATAAGGAAGTTCAACAGCATGTGGACACAGTAACATATGATGTCCTCAAGGAAACGAAATCTACTTGTAGAAAGGTACTCACAAGTCCATTTACATACACAAGTATCATTTATACCATAAGTCACATATCACATTTATGTCACATGTGCTTTGTGCTCATAGGTCACAAACCACACAGGTCACAACTGCTTTGCCAAACAATATCTGTTATCTGATATATGTGGCCATCTGAAGTATGTACCAAGTTTTGTTCTCCACATATAGATCCCAACATCATATGCTGTAACGTGTGTTAGATGAACACAATTACATGAGATGTTTACTGTTACAATAATATGTAGGGATCACCACTATTCAAACCAACTTTCGAATTGACAGTTAAGTGGTTTCCAGACCAGCGATAATATTATAGTCTCCATTCATTGCCGGTGAAGGAAAACTATTCAAACATTCAAATGGTACTGTGGTTTTCCAGCATTACAATTGCCACGCCGAAAATGTTAACACCTCTGCATTTTAGAGTTGGTTCCAAAGAGGGTACAAATCAAAAAATAAATATGTATGAGTTTTATATTTTGAACGTTGCTCTAGAATTCATTGTGTCCGAATAATTTATACTTCATTTTGTTTTCAGAAAAAAGTTTAATGACGCGACGATGCTATCAGTCCCTTTTTATTATTGTTTCGTGGAAGTAGAACACAAAAACATGGTTCCACGAGCTTGTTTATTTGGAGTCGTCGTCGAGTACCACGGTATGATGACGTTAATAAATCATTAAAAGTCACAACCAATAATATCACATAATCTTAGAGCAAGTCAAAAATTTAAATAATGACGGTCACAACTTATTGTTACTACCACATCATGAATAATGACTGTCATAGATTCTATGTAACAAAAGAGATTGAAATAACACAATTAATTGTAATCACGTAATCACTTGACACAATAATTTATCAAAACAAATTGGTCACAAATCACATATTACATGCACATATCATATTTCAAATGTAGACACAGAAGTGTGACATAATGCAATTGATTAATACACTTTTCACAAATCATATACAATTGGTCACAAGTCATTCTACTCGGTCACATATCAAACATAAAGCATTCAATTACAATTAGTGACCACTATGCATGAGTAATGTTTCTTGCTTTTATTTGTGACTGCTTTTATTTGTGACAGCACATGGATGCTTGTTTCTTCTACAACCGCTAGTTAGCGAAATGTAGCAAGAACTTCAAGTTGAAATCTACAATGACGGACTTATGGTTTTAGATAAAGCTGAAAAACATCTATTCTAAATTAAAGAAAGATCCAAATTTACTGCTGACAAAGTCCAGCCTAATTGATGTCTTTATAGGAGTAGAACAATCGTTGAGCAATCCTTGGGCCGATATGGACCTTGTGTTCATGCCAACTCTGCTAACGAACAAAGCACATTGGATGCTTGTTGTGCTTGAATTTAGAAATCATACATTACACATATTCCGTCAGTAAAACCTACCGAGGCTCCATGGCTCGTACTGGGTTTGAACCATTCATAAAAATTCTCCATAACCTCGTGAATGCTATTGGACTCTGAAAAGAATATATTGACTATAATGAAGATGATTCATGGACTTAACAATAATGGTTGATAGTAGTCTCCCACAGCAACATAATGGGTACATGTGTGACCTATTACCAATGTTGAAAACAAACAAATAAGTTTCATTCCTAATAAACTGTTTTGTGTTCATTTTCTACCACGATTACGGCATCCTTGTGATTAGATATGCAAAATACCTACTCAATGGTGATAAAGAGTCGATGCCAAAGAACTTTGACGCTGGCAGGGCTAGGTTTGACATAGCCACATTGCTATATAAAAATCGAGAGATTAAAAAGCCTACAAAATGGGAAAAGCCTAGAAAGGAAGAATGGATTGTCATAAAGTGATAATTGAGAGGTCATAATCGGCTGAAGAGAATTGTAAAGTTTATGAATACTGGCCTCATGTTATTTGTCCTTATTAACACGTCCGTGCTGGAAATACTTCTAAAGACTATGAAACTATGTATTTTTATTGAGTTTTTGGAACACTTTTCATTTTTTCCATTGAGCATATGTTCGTATTTTTAAATTATACAGGGGCCATGTTTATTTTTACAATTTAAATACGCACTTGATAAATTTCACAAATCATGTGGAACTGCACAGATAACATATTGTAAACCATAAGTGACAAATTTCTATGTAAAGGTCACATGTTATGCTTCATATATTATTCTTCACAGGTCACAATATCTTCTAAATTTTTCACATCTTGATATCATTAGGTTACACATTTCACATTCCACTACATGCCACATGTTATAATGTATAGGTCACATAGTGTCAGTCATAGGTAACATATATCTCTATAAAGGTCACAAGTATGGTTCATAAATAATTCTTTATAGTTCACATTATCTTCTGAATATGTATTTCACGATCCAGATGAAATTGTGGTTGTTCATTGGCTTACAAATTTCAGGGTCCATTGCAGCTCACATACTGCCATGTATAGGTTACATTGTCTTTTAAATTTGTTACATCTTGCTATCATTTGGTCACACATTTCAGATTTCACTATAGATCGTATAGTGTCATTCATAAGTCATAGATATCTCTATAAAGGTTACAGGTATGCTTCATAGATGATACCTCACAGTTGACATTGTCTTCTGAATTTGTATTTCACGATCCACATAAAATTGTGGTTGTTCATTAGCTTCCAAATTTCGTAGTACACTGCAGGTAACATAGTGTAAGTCACATGTCACAATTTTATGTGTTAATATCATACGAAACTAATGCTACTCAACTTTATTCCAATATTATTTGAATGAATATCTATGTATTGTTACAAGATATACCAAACTTCATCTACAATCAATCTTTGAAATAATAAAAACTACATCAAATAAATGTGTTGTAACAATGGTCACAGTGAATCCTCATTCCACTTCATAGTTTTTTTATCATTTTTTCTTTGTTTGACTTAATAGAACCAAGTTGCTGCACGACCGACGATTGTGACCACTATCAACATAACGTCCACATTTGATAATTATTTTCCCTTTAGATGAAGATCTCTTCCTCTTTTCGTTCGATCTTCCTGAACTTCTATTTTGGTTAGGTGCTAATACAATGATGTCTTGTACTTCTTGAGACATTGTCCATTCAATTTGATTTTCGACTGGAAAAATCGTATCTTCATGCGTGTGGACATGGTAAAAAATCTACTTGAAAAGTCCTACAGGTACACGTACCTTGTTCCATATCAACGACAAAAGTTGAGCATTCACCACTGACAAAAACATGTTTTGATTTGAAGGAGAGACCTGCAAAAAGTGACATAAAATATTGTACATGTCAATTTATATCGATACAGTTCAGATTATATGGTTGAATATCAAGGTCACATAAAGTTCATGACACATCTATTTTAGGTTACAGTTATATGATTTAGGCCTCAGATATAAATTTCATGCCACAAGTATACATGACCATCGAGTACCTCAAATCAGTCATCATATACATATCACAGTAATTAAATATAAGTACCAACATCTGTAAGTCTGGTCATAGACATGAAGTTCGGGAAAAATATATTAAATTCGGATCACAGTGATGAAGTTCAAAGTAATAAGATAAATACAACTACCAACATTTATATGTTTTAAGACACACACACATATATGTTAGGACACACATATACATTTCAAGGTCACGGAGATAAAGGTCATTTCTCATAAATAAAGTCCAGGAAGGACAGAAATATTTCAATTCACGTTTCTATGAATTAGGTCACAGGGCTAAGTTTCTGCAATAAGTATTTAAATTACCCTCAAATTCATCAAATCAATGCTCATTTTCCTTATCATCTTTTCATACTTGCTCGACATTTTCGTGAAAGTGCCATGGGCAGTGTCCCTATGTTTGCAAAACCAAGATAGTATCGTTTGTCGCAACGAATCCAACAAAGCTACAACATGGTAGTTGTTCGCTGCCTTTGTGGCCGCATTCACTAAGTCCACTATTTTTGATATCATTATGAAATATCTGTATCCTGACATGTGGTATCATGACCACTTTTCGAGCCCTACATCGTCCAGCAAAAAAACACGATGATGTAGATCATATATTTTACAGTTGTGACATTTATAATGTATATAAAAGTAGATTGAAATGATCACTTTACCAGATAACCCCTAATCTTTTCATTCATTGTATATTGTTGTTGTATGTTATATTCGGATTCTGCCAATGTATATTGCGGACTGCTGAATTCAGTGCTTGCATTATGTTGTAACCCAATTTTCTATAATATAATTTTAGGTTTTATAAGAGATGACATGAACAAATTCCATAACAGTTCCTGGATACACCTTTCAATTGAATTCTTGATACAAATGTAGCGATCTGGTACAAAACACAATACATCCCTATCCCCATAAGCCTTTTCTAAGTTTTCGAAAAACCATGACCAAAATCTATCATTCTCATTATCTCCAATTCCAAATGCAAATATGAATATGTTGTTATTAGCGTCATGTGTACTTGCTTTGAAAATAGTACGATCATAGTGTCCATTCAAATAAGTACTACAACCATAATCACAGGCTTGCAATGCTTCCATCATCGAATTGATGCACTGCCATGAACCTAATGTGACCATTAAGTTTTAATCCTATGACCGTGCTAGGATTTAGCTGCTTAAGCATGGAAAAAAAAGCTCAGTATCTTCCCAAATGAAACCCAACATGTATGCAACATGCCATTACATATATCATTAGGATTATATATAAAATGTGATGATATGTACTTGTATTTGATGCAAGATGACACGACTGATGTTAAAACTTGGTTGTGAGAGCCTAATACTATATTTGAAGTACAGGTGTGACCAACTGTAATCCGTCTAATCTTAAATAACTATGTTCTTCTTAACTTCGATGATTTCCATATCCAATTAAACTCATTATGCATATATTTTACAAAATATTCCTTCTTGTCCCAATCGAACAACCACAAATTCAAACATATTTTGTATTGCATATAAAGACGCGCTCAATTTCAAAATATCCATATTATGAAAAACCCTTCCTTCTTCTACCTCCCTAGCATCGACAATGGATACAACTGTTGGCTTTATCTTCATATTTGTGACTAGATGGCTCTACTATTGCTTGGCATATTTTTATGTTAAATCCTGTAATGATAACAACTCTCCACTAGATTGTACATAGATTTAAACCATGGTAGATTGTTGTTCTATTTCTGCAGGAGTCACCTCAATGTTTATTTGATATTTAGCAGGATCATGATCCATACCCTTTAGTTCATGTACGAAAAGACATTATTATCACTTTTTATTCGGATGGGAGACAGATCGCTGTTCAATAGATATTTCATTGTGACTGTCGTCTTAGTAGGATTCAACCAAAATCAATCATAACAATGTCCATGAGCTTCTTATAACAATTACAATCAACTAACACCAATAATAATTGTGACCCATTCAACAAACATACATACTCGTAGCCCATATCTGCATATGTACACAAAATGATCGATTACATATATAATTAAGAGCCACAACTAATACTGGGTACTTATAACCACTGCAGCTCAAAAATTTGAACTAAATATGGTCACAACTTCACATAACTTCCACATCACGGTGTAATGAAGGTCACGCATTCAATCTAAAGGCACGGCATGAAATAACGCAACTAAATGTAATCGCATTATTAGCATTAAGGATCACATGAATTTTGGACAGCATCGTGATCAAATTGTGTACATATAGGTCATATACATTAATTTTAGATCATAGGCTTCAAAATCAGATCACAAACATGTGCATTTATTAATATAACATAATCTGTATATTTGATCAATTATATGATTTCCGTGGAATTGTTAATGACGATTACTTTACATGTCACAATTAATACAAGTCACAGCTACTTATTACAATCATACAACAATATGTAGAAACACTATAAATATAACAGCTATCAATTGTGTGACTACGCCGCCTCTGAAATCAAAGTCAAAAATCCTAAACAGCAACAACTGCAATTTAGCCAAAACCTTTTGAGCTACTGATATGATTGTCTTCAATGATTGTCTTCAATCCAAGACTTGAAATATCCGATTAGTTTCAAAATACACGATTCCAAAGAAGTAAATGTTAATAATCAGTTTTTGCGACTTTTGTACTGAATTGGGCGATGAATGTGGGTGTTTAGGATGTGAATTTTGTTTATTCTGTTATAAGATCTGAATTTTGAAATGTTAAACTTGTTATCTTAGATTGAAATGAGACATATTTAATATCTGACATGAATTTTTTCCATTTTTCCATAGTATTATACAGTGTACCAAACACACCTAATTGTGGACAATTTACCCAAACGCTGAAGTGATTGATTTTGACGTTTGAGAACAATCGTATTTAATACTTGAGCCCATTTATGCAGACGTTATTTTGCATTCAAATAAATTGCAATTTATAATTATTCGACATATTAAGTTCTCAATCATAATACATTCTCTTAATGTTTTAGGGCATATATATGAAGAAGTTTATGTAAGATCCAGAAGTTTCAATAACCTTTTTCGGTGCCCTTCTGCTTTTCTTCACCTCTGCCATTATTAAAAGGTCAAAACTGTTCGGACACACTAGTCTTTCTATTTTATGAGACTTTTTGAACTATGCATAGGTAAAATCATTCCAGTTGATCATCGATGATCAACTTGAATGCGATTCTTGAATCTATTGAAGGTTGCTTATTTGGACAAGTGATCAGCACCAGCACAACTAAAGTTAACGACATGAGCATGTTTGATTGTGCCTAAAAGTAATTTAACGGTTACATTTTCTTAACACAACTACATATTTAGCTATCTTTCTCCCCATACTCCAGATGAATTCTAACGGTGGTCAACTGTGATCACCGTTGTCATTATCAGAGTTCATAAGCTGGGAAACGAGCGTTACGGGGTTGAATCATGTCGAGAAAAAGATAAGCCATTCCCCCAACACCTTCGAAAAGTGAAAATGGAGCATCTCCTCCATGCATTTCACCACTTGACATAAGCATGTGAGCTCTATCAAGTAAAAAGCAGGCAAAAGCTTTGGCTCTATACAGATACTCGACAATGCCAGTCAGTCGATAAAGAGAGAGGAACACATACGCATTTCCACTAATGCCATGACAAATCCCGACTCGTTTAAGAAGGCCACGATTCCATACGACCTCTGCTGCATTCATGGCAGCTTCCAGAAATTCTTCATCTCCAAATACCTAATCATTGAAATTTTTAGAGGAATTTGTTAGCAACACAATTAACTAATGCATTACACGGAGAAAAAAGAAAAACAAATGCAGTGCCAAAATTCAGTTTAGTGCAACATGAAACTACAAGATTTCAGCAGCAGAGCTTCACTGTTTTGTTGCATCACAATGCCAATGCAGAATGAACAATATTTCCTAACATCAATCAACATTATGAACTCAGATGTTGCGATTTTTGGTTCAATAAAGCTTTGCACCTTCCGATACACTTGGTTACAAACTACTTCAAGGAAAAATATGCTTCTGCAAAAATGTTACAAGTTCAGTACGTGAAGTGAGAAAGTAAGCTAATAATTTGGAAGTGAATGAAAAAGTGAAGTTAGCCGATCTTAACAAATTCTTGTTAATGACATCCAACACATTTAGAATCAACAAATCCACCAATGAAATTCATCCCTCTAACTCCATACCAAAAGGTATATTATCAGAAGATACACGAAGCTGTTATATGAAATAAGAGATCCATAGAAGCCCAAAAATTAAAAATTAAAAAATGCAAGTACACGACCAAAGACTCCTACTTCATCAAAAAGTAGTGTCAGCCACGACAGGGATGGAAATGGGCGGGGCGGCGGTGAGGATTGAAATATCCCTATTCAATAATATTTTTTTTTTTTTTACTTTTAAATACAATTTGATTTAAAAACATAAAAATAAATTAAAAAAATAATCGGGGTGGGTTGGGGTAGGGACCATGATCCCTGCCCCTCTCGATTCCCAGACGGGGCGGGGCAGGTATTTTGTAAACCTAAGCCACTGTCAAATTCTATAGGCAACTAAATTTGTACTGAAGTGGCAGCATTACCTCAGCTGCTTTGACAAGAGTGAGGGCAATCCCAGGAGCTCCATGACACCAATGGACAAGAATGTCTCTCTTCCTATGTTCTTCACTTGCAGGGTAGTTCCCACCAGGAAATCGATTCTTGATCATGTATTTAAGAGTTCCCCTGACATCTTCACGTGCATCTGATGTCAATTCAAAATCCATCAACATATGAGCGATTCCTGCCAACCCATGAGCCGCTCCCCAATATTTCTCACCGTGCCATTCAAACATCAATGGACTTCCTCCCTTTCCACCCAGTTTTCTTCCGCTATTCAGAATTTCCATCACAACAGACCCCTGGTACATATTGAAGAATTATCTCATTTCAGTCAAAAAGTCGGAGCTTTTTACATTACTATAACACTGATGATGACGATAATTTCTACAACAGTCTTACCATGGAGGATAAAGGAATTGTTTCCTTGCCTAAATGCTTGTTGATAAATAAACAAGCCGATAAGTATCCAACTCGACCATACAATAACTCGTCAGGATGATCTTTTGACAACTTTATCTGTTTCCACAATCAAATATTTCTATTTAATTATATCAAAGAAAAACAAAAGTCCTAATAAATCAACAGCAGCAATCTAGACTAACCTCTTTAAATTGAGTCAAATAATATTGGAGGAGCTGATCATCATCCCTGTATCTTGCCACCACAGCACCAAGTGCACATACCCCAGCTCTCCCACACATAAATGTAACATCCCTAACAACATCACATCATTCATAAGAAAATTCTAGAAAGTACATTGAGTCAAACAAAAATGTAAGATAAAGATACAATCTCTCCCAAGTAGAACCACCCAACCTCAATCGTGAGTGCCCTTTTCCTTACCCCATTATTTTGAAATCTTAAGGGTATGTTTAATGGATATTATTGAGAAAAGAATGTATTTTAAATAGTGATATGATGAGAAATATGTGGTTAAAATGTAAGGAAAAGTTTATTGATGTGATGGAAAATATTATTTTATTGAAAAATGTGTGATTCAAAATGAGTTTTGAAAGAACGTATTTTTAGAGAATGTATGTCAAACAGGGGCTAAGAAAGGAATATAAAACTCCCTATAAGTTAAAAATAAATTATATCAATAAAGCCACAAACTTCTACACTTTATTATGATTTCCGTACCTTGATTTCTATCGTCCTTTTAATTCTTAAAGAAACCTAAAGAATAGGGATTCCAACAGGGCGAGGCGGGGAGAGGGCACCCCGCTGGGAATTTTGGCTATCCCCCGCCCCATTTATTGTCCCCTTTATATTTTCGTTAATCTTTTTAGCCAGGGATTTTGGTGATCCCCTGCCCTGTTTACTGTCCCCTCTATATTTTCGTTAATCTTTATTAATTTTTTCCTATAAATTCTATGGTAATTTGGGAATTGGGTTAGTAGGTTTGCGTAATCGATGGGGTTTGTGGCTAAAGTGATTTTAAATAAAATTTGAATCTTCTGAAAAATAATAAACTTAAAATTGGGGCAGGTCAGATCTTTGGTTTGGCAGGTCAAATTGCCATCCCTACTAAATAACAATTTTCTTAAAGGAACTGAAACAATATTTGCAACATCCAAAGCACAATGTACAATCACTGCATTTAATTTTTAGTGGAAAAATGTACTTTGGTTTCCCATCTTTTCAAATTGGGAAAGTTACACCAGAGTTCCCAACCTTTCCAATGTGTCGTACTTGAGTACCAAGTGGATGTTTCCATCCAAATGGTACCCAGAAAAAGTACAAGACACACTTGCTGGCCGAGGGTTCCTTGAGGTAGCCAGTTTTGACTTCAACGGAACATTCAATCCTATAGTTAATTCCAACACCTCAGGGCAATACTAACTGTTGCTATAGGAAGACATAGGACTATTTCACAATTGGACATAAACTACATGTTTTTCAATGGGAAATTATAAGAGGAGGTATTTATGGAGCAAATTGTCGTATAGATTGAAACCATCCCCTAGGGGTTTCAATTTATAATTTGGGTAACTTGCAAGTTACCCAAATTGTCGTATAGATTGAAACCCCTAGGGGATGGTTTGACAAATTGCATCTAGCTCATTTAGCTTCTGGCCATGTCTTAGCCAAAACAGATCATACCCTGTTAACGTCACTACAACTAACACCTTAGTTGTTGTATTAGTAAATGTGGAAGATATCTTGGTGACGGGTAATATGAAACGTTAGTGCAACACCTTCTTAACCATCTAAACAGCACATTTTCCCCCAAAGATTTAGGCTACATTGATTATCTGGGGAATGAAAAATCTCACAAAAGAAGGCTTTCACTTATCACAATCAACATATTAAAGATCTCCTTTGCAAGGCTAACATGCAGTGTGCCAGCTTATGCATGACTACTCAACTCCCATGGGTAGGCAGTAAAGATGATACTCAGGTACTTGCCGTCTAACTTTGCACTTCACCTCACACGATCTGCCACCTGAATCTGGTGGAGATTGGGATTGCCGAGTTCTGACAGGCAAGTCATCCTAGAAATCGAAGGTCCACTTGAGGGTATTGTGTTTTCCTTGGCTCCAATTTAGTTTCTTGATACTCTGGAAAGCAGCCAACTATATCCAGATCTTCTATGGGGGACGAATATAGGAGTTTGGCTAATGTTGTAGTAGAACTCGCCCAGTTATCATCCCAGAAATGAATCACAAAAAGGGGATTCTATTGTCGAAGGATATTGCTTCTACGGCCCATATATGAACAGAAAAACCAGTATAAATTTCTCCCTTTGTTTATGAGGTATCAGTTTGATAGAAAGAAGGTATAGCAAAAAACACAGTTTTGAATCTGCTTGCAAAAGGCCCTCTACTCTACTCTAGTTATTCCAGGCTGGCTTTCTTTTTAGGATGTTAAGAATTCCAGTTTCCAAATCCCCTGCTATTTAGTTCAATAACTAGTCAAATGTCCAGCTTGCAGCTAAATCAAATCATGCGTTGCATGCCAGGCCCAAGCATGTGGAACTAGATCTATATTTTGTGCAATAGAAGCTATTAGAAAAGAAGATAAAACTTCAGCAAATCCTCTCTATCTCCAGCTCAAAGTTCCCACTGTTACAATACAAACTTAGCCTCCATTCATGTAAGCTTATTAGAAGCTTTTTAGGAGAAATAATATTGGGTCCCGCAAAACGCGTGAAAAATAAATTAGTATTTATTAATATATGGTTAAAATTAATTTTTGACTTTGACGGAATGAAAAAAAGGAACTTATAACTTTTTCGCTTATCCGAACACAGGCTTAGAGCCTTGGATTTTACTATAAGTTTGAGGGGGCTGTCAACAACAGAGATATTGTTAAATTAAGTTACTCCAGTTCCTAGGTGTTAGTGGCTTAACTCATAAACAGAACAAAATCTAGGTGCAGTGTATTTGTGAATAGATTTGTGAGTTAGGGACTCTAGTTTTCCCAATTGTAATCGGAATTGATAGCATGACGTCCTTCCCTTCTACCTCTTTGTTTTCTTCTTGATGGAGATCAAGATAAGAATAAAGATAGAGATAGATTTTAGTTAGGATTTTAAAGTAGAGTTTGATTTAAACTATACTTATTTAGATTATAATAGTTTAGTTGGAATATTTCAATAAGATTCTAATTTATTAGAAGTTCTTTTGATTTTAGCTTCTTTCAATTTCTTGTACTATAGATAAAAGGCTTATACATTGTAATATTTAACCGTTGAATATATGAATAAAAATTGATTTCCTTTGCCATCAATTCTTTTCCATTTTTTCACCTCTTTTTTCTTGTTCGTCAACAAATTATATGCTCTAGCGTCAATTTGACATCAGGGCGATTTGTCCTCCTTTGGCCTACACCTTCTCAAATCAAAAAATCCACCAAATGCTTTCATCCAATCCATATACACACCGCCGCCTTCCACCATCCATCCAAGCCCTATAATCAACTTCATATGCAAAAACCATATAACAACACAATATACAAGAATTCGTATAGATAGCAGTAGCCACTTTTTCCTCTTTTTAGTTACTGAAAAAAATTCAAAAAAAAATAAAAAATAAAAAAACAGATTGGTCATATGTTCTTTAGTTTAGTTACAGTAGTTTAAAAGAACGAAAAAAAAGTGCAAAAAAATTAAAATTAAAATAAAATTCAGTTTCGTTCACTGCATTGCTGTTGCTGTTCAAAAGTTTCTTCAGTGTTTATCCAATAAATCTTCAACTGCCCAATAGTTATATATCAAAAACCACAAAGCCCACACCCCGCAAGTCCATTAACACAACCCACAACCAATATACAATACCCATAACCCAATTCATTCAACTAATTAATGATCCCCTAGGCCTACCCAACACAGATGTCACTAAATAGGGGATTGGATTGGTTGAAAGGAGAGATCCTTCAACAGCCCAATAAGCCCGTAATAACATATACACAAAATCCACTAAACTCACACTTCATAAATATGGCCTAGCCAATACTAGCCCATGCATAATTAAATTGACTGACCATAAGACCCAAGCCCAAGACAAGAATTAACCTAAAAACCTACCCCAAATCCTGGCCGCCAACCCCATCTTCGCCGGCAACCGCAACACCTAACACCAACGGCTATGCTCGTCGCCGCCACCTCTTCTACCGTTGATCACCACCGCCATTTCCTCCAACCATAGTAACTGCAAAATAACTACCCAACACATACCCACTAGACCACTAATTCCACACGCCCATTGACTACGACTCGTTGGCCAACCACATCTTCCCCCCAAGCCGTGACCTACCAACCCTTCGAACCACACCATCATCTTCAATGTCCTCAACCTCAGAGTACCACCGACACAAAAGCAACAACATCGATCACCGTCGAGATCTTCATTGATCACCACCACCCACATAACGACTTCCAGCTATCTACAAATCGATATGCAATGTCACATTCTCCAGAAGTCAAGTAACTTAGCTACACTACCTTGTCGTCAACATCTACCTACAGTTTCTCCAACACCACGACCTACCTCACAACCCCCACTTAATACTATAGTCAATGGGACCCTCTTGCATCATCCAAGAGCTATAGGGTCCCCCATCGCCTCTCTCATCCGTTCAGTATGGATAATATCTAGTCTACCATCCACACCCTGAGAAGAACCTGTCATAGCTTTCTCTTAACTAGAAGTCATTTCGAATGGTTTTGAAAAAAATTTTGATAAGAAAGAAGAAAAAGATGACGAATGGAGTTCAAATAAACATCAAAATTACCTAAACCAGGAAATTCAGGCAAATGCTCGACCAAAAATGTTCTCTAACTCATTGGAGAAGAGTTTATGCTTGCCGGGAAAATACTTGAAAGTTTAAAAGCTCCGAAATTTCTAATTTTGCAAAAGTAGAGAAATTGTGAAAATGGCTAAGGATCCCTTTTTATAGGTAGAGGCAAGAACCACAATCATTAGGTCAAGAAGAATTAATCTTGGACTCCATTTGTGCAAGCAATCCGAACCATTGATTACGAAAAAACCTAACTGAAGTTTTTCTCACCTATATCATTTTGGAATAATCTTATCTAGCACGGGTTGTACTAGAATACCAGTCTAAGTGTGAGTAATGGGCTCAATGAAAGGTAGATTCGTGAATCTTTTAATTGTTCCCCTCATTTAATAAAACTCAGTGCCACCTAGACAGGTCTTGTAAATAGCATTTACTCATCACTTCAACAAACTCAACCCCCCACTTCACCCCAAATTAATATTCAGAAATTTTAATCCCTAATAGTAATTGCTGCTACAACAAAACGAGAGAGAGAGAGAGAGAGAGAGAGAGACCTAGAATGGAGAGAAGCTGTGTCACATGCCTTGACAATCTCAGAAGACAGGTTCAAATCATTTTTGTTATGCGTCACCTGAAAAGACTTGAACAGCAAAAAGGCAGTCCCAAGAGAACCACAATACAGAGTAAAATCTTCCACAAGTTGCCCACTGAGACCCCATGTCTCCACCACTATCTGTACACGGAAAGCAGAAAACTTCATAAACTATACAGAGCAATTCTAATCCAGCTTGACAAAGTTTTCTTTCAAAAAAACAGCAAATAGAAATAGATATAACTGTTTCTTTGAGGTCAAGAGCAGTGCGTTTGAGTCGCTCGGAGAGAATGGAGTGAGGCAGTGAAAGGAGCTTTAACAGTGAATCTTGAGTGCCTTGAGGAATTATCTCGTGCTGTTTTTCTTCAATTATTTGTGGGTTTTCTGCTACAAAGTCTGGCATTACATTGGGGAAGTAACGATCGGCCATTCTATCTTCCAATCGATTTTCAGCTGTTGTCTTTGGGAGGTTTCAGTCAAAAAGGCCCGGTAAGAGGAGAAAATGAAGGCAGCACGTATATCTCTGAGATGGGTTTTGTTACGTGTCCTTCAATAAGAATCTCAATCAGAAGAAAATTACATTATTAGTCCTCAATAAATCAGTTCAGTGACGACCTTATCCCCAACCTATATTCTCTTTGACAGTGTCATCCCTAACTTATAATTTATGATTTTTTATAGTGTTGCTACATATTCCAATTTGACAATTAGGCGGATGGTTATATTATTATCACAATTTTCTTTTGTACCACTATCGTATAAAAATGCTTAATTACACTAAAAGTTCTCAATCCTTGTTTGGTGGAATTTTTTTACAACATTACCGTCAGTATTTCATTAATTAAAACATTTGACATCTAATGGATATAATGAAGATGAGGATAGTAGGTGTTTTCTTTTCTTCGTTTTGAATTTTTTTTCTATTTATAATAATCCTCATTTTCGCTTACATAAGTTTAAGTACAATTCTCACTTGAAAACACGTTAATAAAGTATTTGCACAAAAAACATTATCGGGGAGTAAATGTACGAAGTAGTAAAATATTGATGATAAGAATGTAATAAAAATATTAATGACATAAATGCCTCGATAAACATAATTTAGAAACTTGTAGCACAACTAGTCCTTTTTTTGTAAATAGTTGAACAAAAGAAAATTGCAGTATGTATAACCAATCAACTAAAGGCTATTCTTTTTCTTTTCTTTTCTTTTCTTTTTTCTTTTCTTTTATTTTATTATTATTTATTTTTTTGTTAAAGATCATTATATTTTTACTTTAGTTAAAGTAAATAAATAAAAAGAAGAAGATGAAACAATAAAACAAAAGAAAAAGAAGAAATACAAGACAGTTATAAGGAAGTTTTTTCATTTTCCAGTGAATTATATAAGTTTAGCAACCTCAATATTTCAATAATCACTCAACTTATACCATGATTACGCTTTACTCACTACATTTCAAAGTATTTCACAATGTTAACTGAACTTTTTTCATTTGCACTACATCCATCACCCTCAAAAATCCGTTAATTTATTATCTAATGTAGAAAAATTCTACGTGACAAGTTACGACCGTTAAAAATTATAACTCAGTCAAACCAATATTTCGTTACTCATCCAACTTATACTTGATTATAATTTACTCATCAAATTTGAAAATACTTCAAATGGTCACTCATTTTTAAGACGTTACTCTCCATCTATCATCCGCAAGATTTCGTTCACTTCATTGCTAACGTATCGTAAGGAAATCTCATAGGGCAAGTTACGATCATTAAAAAATTTACAATTCAAAAAACCATTCATTCACCAAAATCACCAATTGTGAAATGCGACTTCCACGACTCCATAAACTTCTTTAAGCCCAATAAAGCGTCCCCAATTTCAGCACTAAAAAACCTAACCCCCAATTCACTCATCTCACCCACATACAACTAAATTGTGTAATACAACTAAATCATTTGTATTTTCGCAAGTGTATGGGATCGCAGATAAGTAGTAAAGTGATGAGTGTGACGTTGTTCCCACGAGAACTATGTATTTAATCTAGTGTCAGTCAATTGTAACTCTAATCAAATAGTCAAAGTTGTTTGAATAATTTATACTAATTAACTAATTAAACTAACAATTCTAGTGATTAAATTATAAAACTTTTGTAACTTTTTTTGAGAATGTTACCAAGATTTCGAACCCCTCTAATTAATCAATTTCAATGCAATTCAATAACATAACAATATATGTACATTCTTGTTGATCAATGTTCCTATATTAATCAAAAGCATTTATTGACGTCAATTAAATATATCATCTCTAACATTCCTATATCTTTATGAAAGATACAAACATAAAAACATGCAATAAAAATGTGTGAAGATAAAGATTGATTTTAAAATTTTAAATCTCTTCAATCGTTTCTTGATGAATCTCTAATATATCTTCTTGTTGTCTCTTGAAAAATCATGGTTTGAAGTCTAATTTCTTGAAATTTTGTAACTTTTCTTTTGATTCTCATAAAAACAATGGATTGGTCTCTCTTTTATGATGATAATATATGAATAATGATATATGAGAGGTGTCTTTTGTGAATGATTATGTTAGATATTTATGAGGCTCAAAAATTGGGTAAATATCACGTCAAAATTCAATTCAAAGAAGAATTTGTGTTAAAATAGGAACATGTCGCATTTTTTCGATTATGTGTAGCGCTGAGGTGCTACGCTGCTGTCCACGTTCCTTTTTTATTTTGCCTTTCCTGTGTTGAGGCATTACACTTGAAATATTTTTACTCTATCTTTCAATTGTAGTCAATTAAGTCCAAGCATCCTCCAATCATCGATGTTATGTCCAAATCAACTATTGAATGTATGCAATTTAGTCACTGAACTTTGGATTTCTTCCGTTTTCACCCTTTTTTGCCGTTTTTCGTTCTTTTTTTCCAATCTCACTTCTAATCATCGAGTTTTACCTAACAAATAAAATATACATGAAATTAGGCCATAATTAATTAAAAGAACTCCTAAATCTCTTTATTTAAAGGTTTAGATAAATTTATAAATTATACTTATCAAACACATCCAAATTTAAACATTTATTTGTTCTTAGATAAAACCATAACCTAATTTAACAAACAAACATGCAAATAAAATTTCGGTTAGATAATCGACAATTTTGTCTTAGAATTGAAATCATTGTATTAAATTCATGAACAAATTTAAGGCCACAATACTAAAATTAATATCAATTTCTCCAATGCAAAATGGTGGGTGGGGTTGTGTGTGTGAAAAATCAAGTAAAACATAATAAATTCAAGAGTTGCTTCAATTCCCAACTCTCGATAGTCAAATTTGTCATTTCTTCACTCATAAGTTTTACACACCCAATTTTTATTTTTATTTTGCTATTTCTTCAAGGTATGATCTAAAGATGAATTTTTATACTTACTCCTCACCCTCTGTAGTTTAAATGGATTCCACTAATTGCAAGTCAATACTTCAACGAATAAGGATTTTTCTATTTTTTTATTACTTCAACTTCCAAAACTCAACTAGACTACTAATCTCTTTTCAATGATCTAATTTTCTTAAATAAGTGTTTGCGACTTAACCAAAGCATGTAGTACTTAAATCTTTTTTATTTGCGGACTTCTCTCTATTTAATTTTTTAAATGCCCTTGTAGCAAACTTTTGATCATTGACTTTCAAATCAGATGATGACTACAGGGCATCATGTTTTAGATATCCATGTATGATTAATCACCCAAGTCATAAAGGCTATGAACAGATGTTTCACAATAAGGCAGGTTTTTTTGCCCTTTTTTTGTCACAATTAGTGTAATGCCTTTCATTAAACACTCATTCTCAAAAATCGACTTCCAACTTAAGATTTTCACTTATTTTTCATCTTGTAAGCCTTAGACAATCAACATAATAATTTACACACATGAAATTTCCATTCATATCAATATCTTCCTACAACAATTCAATTAGCCCCAAACTATTTTAAGTTTGGTCTTCAAATGTAGAATGTAGTAATTTTTTGGCACTTAGCATCTAAATTCTACTTTATCAATATATCAAGCATATGAATCAACTCATTCATTCACAATGCTAAGCTTCATTCACGTGTGTAAAAAGTATCAAGTTTATATGGATAAGAATCAATTAATCTAAATCCCTATTTGGACTCCATTTTAATTTTAATACATTTTTCTATTTCTTCGTTTCAAGCACATATTTTTCAATAAAATAATATTACACGTAAATTCAAAACTTTTCTTTCTTTTTTGATCACACATTCTCCAAAAAAAATTACTATTCCAAAATACATTTTCCCTAAAAAAATAATCTTATGGAGCCCAAACAGGGGCTAAGCATATAATCTATTCATAAATCATAAATAACCACATAATTTCAAATATGTTCATCATTGTCAACAAGGCTATCTACGCAAGCAAGCAAACAAACTAAAAACTAATTTTTTTTAAGATTTTTGCTATTTTTCTTTTTTTTTCCTCATATATAATAAAGCAAGCTCAGTGGTTTTTTCACTCCCAAACTTTAAATAAATATTATCCTCAATGTCTTCAAATATAATCTAGTAACATAAAGGGGCACGGAAAGAAAGAAAGAGTGTATTTCCCAATTTTTTATCTAATATTAGAGGTAAGCTTGTTGGATTCATTCATTCCATTCTTCATCTCATTAAGCCGCCTCCAACCTTATATCCTTGTATCTTGAAAAGATGAAAGAATACATCTATATAAGAGTCAAGAAATAGTTTAAAAGTTACAATGTGGTGGGTATGATAACTAGTTTTTTTATGCCCATGGAGCTTTGAAAAATGTGTAACACGATTCTTTTACTTTTTTTTTTACTCAAATAAAAAAAAATCTTTTCTAGGCTAAATATAAATATGATGAACCTTTTAATTAAACAAAAATATGCCTAAAACTAATGCATCCTATCAAACTACAAGCAATGCAAATATATAAAGTATAATAAATAAAAATGTAATAAATTGGGCTGCTTCCCTTAAGAGTTTAATTCAAAGTCTTTAGCTAGACTTTGTTGAGGAGTTAATCATGGTGATTTAAAGTGGACTTCATGGAAAAGCTTTGATCACAATGTTCAATATTGTCAATCCTCTTTTTTGGATCTTCCACGCTTGAAGAATTCATTTTTCATCCTTGAGGTTCCCAATTGTTCCACTAACTCCTTTTTTATGTTAGCACTTTAAATGCTCTTTCGCTTCTTCTACCTTAACCTTTCTGCTATTCTCTTCATGTGATAGTTTCTTGACGGTGATATAGATTTTGAACTTCTCTTACTCATCATCCACCCTCAATGTCAGCTCCCTGCTTCAAAGTCCATGATAGCCCGACTTATTGATAGAAAAGATCGATACAAGATTAGTAGTGATGCATTCTATGGTTCTTCTATGTCTAAGATAACAAAGTCTACTGGAAATATGAACTTGCCCACTTTAATGAGTACGTTCTCAAACACTCACTGAGGGTATTTGATTGATCTGTCCGCTGGTTGACGAGAGATAATTGTGTCCTTTAGCTCTTCTAAACTTAAATTTCTAGATACAAAAGGTATTAAATTTATACTTGATTTGGAATCACATAAAAAACTGAAAGTAGAATCCTTTTCTATTGAATAAGGTATTTTGGGACTCCCTGGATCTTTTAGTTTAGAAGGTAGTTAGTTTGCAAGATAGTACTACACTCCTCATTTAGTTTAATAGTCTCAAATTCAGTGAACTTTCTTTTTTTTTTGATTAGATCTCCTTCAAAAACTTTGCATAGCCTAGTATTTGAGATATGGCTTCACTGAAAACCCCTGAATATTCAATTGTTGCACACATATCCAAAAAGCTTGAGATACAAGAATTTGGATTGTTAGTAGGTCTCCCAAAGAATTGTAGTGGGTAAGCTATGGTGGATCTACTTTCTACCATTGATAGAACTATATATATTCTTCCATTAGTCTCTCGTTCTCGTTACCCACAGCTACAACCGAATTTGTTGTATCTTCATTCAACCTAATGGCCACTTGATTCTATATATCTTCTACCATTTGTTCTGCTCGTTATTTTTGTTGTGCTTCTATATGTTTTTTCCTTCTCAACCTGATATTCATTTGATTTCGGATCAAATTGAGCAAGATCACTGTACCTCAAACTTTGAATGTAAGATCTTGAAAATAACACAATAAAGCACTATATTATTTTTCTAATATGAAATTAAAACTAATATTGCTTAAAAACTCAGACTTAAGCTAAACTAAATTAAACTAATTAAATAATATAGTCCTCGACAATGACTTCAAAAACTTTATCGATTTTTTCCTGCAAGTGTATGGGATCACGAATAAGTAATAAATTAATGAATGGGATGTCATTCTATGTACTGAATCTAATGTCAATCAATTATTATTCTAATTGTGTAGCCAAAGTTGTTTGAATGATTTATACTAATTAAACTAACAATTTATTTGATTAAATTATAAAGCTTTTATAAATTTAGATGAGAAGGTTACTAAGATGTTGAATTTTCCTTATTAATATGTTTTAGTACAACTCAATAACATAATAATATTTTTTTAAAAGCAAAGACCACTAGGGTAGCTATTTTATTACTTTAATAAAATGAAGTACAAGAAAGGAGGGGGACATATACCTGACCTCCAATAATTGAAAAATGCTAAAAATATCTCAAAATGAAAAGCAAGAAACAGTAAATGAAAAATGGACAAGTAGAGAAAATCGCTCAGGGTACTCTCGAGGGTAAATCTTCGAGTGGTAGTACATAGACATCGACCGGGTTATGCATCTGCTCTGAAACATTTTTGGGTCGTAGTAGTCTACATAGTCGGGCTTGCTGATTGTAGAGGGGTCCCGCCTTTGAGAAGGGACCCGCCTAGGTGAATAATGTTGTTCGGATGATGATGCATTGAATGTCGGGCGAAAAGTTGGTGCATCTGATATATGAGCATTCCTAAGTCAATTAAAAACATCTCTCGATGTCAATTNTGTTCGGGTGATGATGCATTGAATGTCGGGCGAAAAGTTGGTGCATCTGATATATGAGCATTCCTAAGTCAATTAAAAACATCTCTCGATGTCAATTAAATATATCATCCTAAGTACATTCCTATATCTCTATAAAAGATGTGAGCATCAAAGCATGCATTAAAAATATTAGAACATTTATAAAAATCATGTAAAGTATAGCGATATATCTCTATCATTTATCGAACTTTACAATAATTGTTGTAATGTGCTATCAATCCTATTGTTTCTTTTGAAATCAATAAAACTCATAAATCAATCTAATTATTGATCAAGTAATTGAAAAGCATTAAACACAATAACATCCAAGACTAAACATATATTGTGTGTCAAATTATCAAATTAATATTAAAAATTCCTAATAAAGGTTCATCAATGTCTTAATAATTAAATCCCTAGCCTAGCATTACAAAATTGCAAGAAAATATGTTTAATTCGAAGAACATAACCCTGATATCAATTGATGATGAAGAAGAAGATTGATCTCGAAATCTTGAATCTCTTCAATAGTTTTTTGATGAATTTTCAATATATCTTCTTGTAGTCTTTCCAAAAATTAAGGTTGAAACTCCAATTTCTTAAAAATTTGTAATTGCCCTTTAATTCTTACAAGAACAATGGGTTGACCTCTCCTTTATGATGATGATATATGAATAATGGTGTATGAGCGTTATCTGTTGACGAATGATTATGTTGGGTATTTATAAGGCTCGAAAATCAGATGAAAATCCTGTAAAAATTCAATTTCAAGAAGAATTTGTGTAAAAATAGGAAACTAATGTGGTTTTCCAAGTTCTACTTAACGCTTAGGCGCTACACTTGTTGTCTATGTTCTTTTTTTTTGACTTCACAGAGCTAAGGCGCTATACTTGCTATCCACTTGAAATATTTTTAATCCTTCATCTTTCATTTGCATTTAATTGAGTCCAAACATTCTACAATCGTCGATATGAATATTATTTTCGAATCAACTATTGAACGTGTGCAATTTAGTACCCGAATTTTAGGTTTCTTTCGTTTTCACTCTTATTCTCCGTTTTTCATGCATATCTTCTAATTTCACTTCTAATCATTGAGTTGTAGCTAACAAATGAAATATATACAAGAGATTGGACCATAAATATTTTTATTAAAGTCCAAATAAGTTTATAAATTACACTTATCAATAATCTTCTCTTTTTGTAAGTGCATGTCCAATTACTTAAGGAAGAAAATATCATCGAACTCTGATGGTTGGTGTATGGTCGGAATACCTTCTTTGCTGTGTTCTTATTTGTTCTTTGTTCATCAATCTGGCTGGAGTTCAATGACATATCATTCCTAAAATAGTTGAACACATGCCTGGGAAAATAGAGAATTGGGATTTGAGAGATGCATAGTAGATGGGACAATTGGGGATATAACTTTATAAGTAGTAGCCTCTCATATCCTTCTTAACAATCGACTTTGTCTTAGTACACAATTTAGTTGTATGTGGGTGAGATGAGAGAATTGGGGAAAAAAACTTTTAGACTAAAATTGGGGACACATTATTGGGACTTGAAAAAGTTTATGGGGGTCATGGAAGTTGTATTTAATATATAGTAATTTTGATGAGTTGATAGTTTGGTTGAATTGTAAATTCGTAACTTGCTCGTGAGATTTTTGTGCAATATGTTAGCAACAAAGGGAACAAAATCTTGCGGTGCAACATCTCAAAGATGAGTAATCATTTGACAACATTTTGAAATTTGATGAGTAAATCGTGCCTAATTGTAAGTTGGATGATTAATGAAAGATGATTTGACTTTGTTAAAAATTTTAACGATCATAATTTACCACAAGGGATTTTCATTAACATCAATGAATTAGGTAACGAATTTTTAAGGTTGATAAATAGAGTACAAACAGATTCGGTTCATTGAGCACTATGAAGTTTAATAAGTAAATCGTGACCATGGTATAAGTTAGACGATTGTTGAACCATGATAAATAAATTATAATATTGTAGCACTTTGGGGTTATCTAAAGAATTATCCATTAGTGACATAATTGATGTACCCGATTTACTCTTTTTTTAATTTGATCAGATGCAGTAAGGTTGGTTGGACATGCGATTTGAAGGATTCTCTTGACATAATAAATAGGTCTTGATTTTTCCTTGTCCTTTGATTCTAAAGTTCGAATTATGAATAGCTTCGCATAATATTATTTATCTAGACTTTTAACAGTCAACGGTTTAAGTGTTAATTTAGTTATTGAAAATCTAAAACACATTAGACCTTCTCTTAGAGTTAAACCACCACTTTTCCTCTAGGGTCATGTATTGAACTTCACTCTTGTTCACACTTTCACTACTATTTGTATGTTTACCAAAAATATACCTAGAAATGTAACTATCACTATAAAAAAGAAAAAGCCTATTTGACATTGTTGACAATGAAACTTACCAAAGAGATTCATTTCTATTAGGTAAATTGTTGTCAAATGACCTACTGGGCGATAATGTTAAGTCATTATTAATTCAGTCGGCATCAACCAATGACTGAAGTGAAATACCGACACCACAAATGTAATACCTAAATCTATAACCTATTTTGGCTATTTGAAGTAGCCTAATTTAATTAGAACTAGTCATGGCCCGACTCATAATTCTTTGGATGGCTTTTAGTATATAGCACACTTATTAATTACTTATTATACTCTTGGGCCTAATCACTATTTAACCTAAAGTCCACCTATTCTTTTATATATGCTGACTCACATTTGTGTTAGTTGTGTGTGAAAAACGTTATTGCTACTTCTTCCTATGAGAGTTACTGGATGCGCTTCTACTTTGTGCTTCATGTGCATTGTTCTCGTCTCATCCTATTCTTTGAGCCTTTGTGGCTATTGTGTAGCTGTAAAAACCATGACATATGTCCTCAGTGGGCAACCAAATAGCAACCGGTTGAGTGTGGCTTATGGTTTTGGGTTGTGTGACATTTTGGTGTCGATTTTGATATATACATATGGTATATTGAGCCCGAAATTCCTTTGGTGATCAATTTTCATTTCTACATTTGGTATCAAAATCGTGGTTGTGTGAAATCCGGCAAGAAAAATGAAGGAGGAAACTGGAAGTGAAAAAGCCCATTTTTCACACTTCAACAACCGAACCTGAAATTGTCGATTCTGGCCAAACTAGGAGGTGTTTGAGGAAACGGAGGCCAAAACCTTGATCTGCATATGGAGGCACTCTAAGGTCGACTGCGCATGGTGGTGACAATCGAAGGTAGGGGCATGTGAAGGTTCCAGGAGCAGCGCATAGAGGCGCTTACAACGTTGTCTGGGAAAACTCTCTTCAGACAGAATTATTCTAACAAGATTTCTAACATTTTTGTGATGTTAGTTTTCTATTTCAGGTGATACGGTGAAATCTGGATGATTTTGACCCCCGAGTGTTTGTGATTCAATTTTACGTTCGATTGGTAGCTATAGTTGCAATAGACTTTAGGGCGAATAGTGGTGGCCCTAAAGTAGTAAATTTGCGTCTCTTGTTATTTACGGACTCAGATAGGTCCGCTCTGGTAAATTGGCTTATCCCATTTAATTTCAACACTAGTACGTCATTGTGTGGGGGTGACAATAGGATTGGGGAACCATGTAGGGCAACCATTGTCTGTGCTAGAAATTATGAACTACTTGCATTTAGTTGCTACGTGACTAAATTTGTTTATTTGATAAATTTCAGCATATTATCTCTGTGATATAGTGTGTGTAAAACTGTTTGGTTGACATAGCTCTTGTTACACCATTAAGTTACTAGAATACCTAGACCCTACCCGTTTGAACATTCCCTTGATCTAAGATCGAGAATCTTACGAAATCCTGAAAATCTAAAACAGAGTATATTGTTTGCAACCCTAGGTCTACTTTGTGTGGCTTAATTGTGATTTTGTATTTTTGATTGATTATTAAAAATGATAACTCACAATTTTGATTTGGGAACTTTTAACGAAAAATGTTATTTTTCAATCTGACAATAAAAAATGAGAGGTATTTTGGTTCAACAAAAANATTGATTATTAAAAATGACAACACACAATTTTGATTTGGAGACTTTTAACGAAAAATGTGACTTTTCAATCTGACAACAAAAAATGAGAGGTATTTTGGTTCAACAAAAAGTTTCAAAAGCCATTGATGGCAATTTTTTCGTAATTTTTCAAAAAAAAAAAAAAACATAAAGAAGAAGTTGATGAGTTTGCTTATACATCAATTATTTTACACTTGTCTGATGTCATTTTGAGAAAAGTGGGTAAATTGAAAAAATATTAAAGAACTTTGAAAAAAGTTGGAAGACTTGTATTTGCTCAAATCTACTACAAACAATCTTTACTTACTTGAACGTTTTTTCAACTTTAAAATAGATTTTTCAAAAGATCTTGATGACAATTTAAACGTGTTTAACAAAACCGTTCAAGATATTTTTAACTGTGAAGAGTCAGTGCCTGGCACATATAAGGCTATTACGTTGCTGAATTCCATACTTGATACTTATAAAGAAGTTAAGAATGCTATTAAGTATGGTATAAACACTCTAACACCTGAAATTGTCATTGACTCTCTTAGAAGTAAGAATATGGAGTTTAGAGCTAAAAAACATGATAAGAAAAGTGGTGAGATTCATATGATGAGGGATAGAACTCAATTTAGGCAAAACAGTCATGATGGTTACCAGAGTAGTGACAGTCAAGTAGTAATGGAGGTAGGAAGGTCTATATCCAAATCTAGGACCAAGGTTAAGGAATACCATGGTTGTGGGAACACGTGGCATTTTATAAAGGATTGTTATAAAGAAAAAGTTAAGCAAAAGGGTAAGGAGAGAGATGAAGTAAATGTATTGTCTTCTATTTTTGATCGTGGTGATGGTAAGGTTTATATGATTAAGAGTTCTATTTATTATCTTCCTGAATTGAATTTACTGCCAGTTCTCGTTTACATGAGTGGATACTTGATTCTGGTGCATCTTTTCACGTGACATCACAAAATGACTGGTTTGAAATTTTGCATAAATCAAATGATGGGCATGTTGTGTTGTGTGATAATTCTGCTTATACTGTTGCTGTAATTGGTGATATTACCTTAAAGTTTGACACCGATTTTGTGTACAGTTTAAAATAAGTTAGATATATCCATGAATTGTCTAGAAATTTAGTTTTAGTACGAAGACTTGAAAAAGTTGACTTTACTAGTAAAATTGGAAATGTAATTTTAAAATTGATTAATGGTGCACTTGTCTCTGTTAAGGGAATCAGGAAAAATGATATTTATATCACTACTGAAAAAGTGATAAGAGGTTTAGATTTATCTATCTCTTCCGCGAAAGCTGATCACACACATAAATGGCACAGTAGACTAGTACATGTGAGTATTAAGATGATTAGACTTCTTAATGAAAAAGGTGCATTTGGAAATGACTGTATGTTTGATTTATCTTTTTGTGATCATTGTGTGCTTGGCAAACATCATAGAACTTCCTTCTCCACGAGTGTTTGTAAAACTAAAAGCATACTTGAATATGTACATTTGGACTTATGGGGTCGCCCTAGCAGTCCCACCTCGAGTGGAAATAGGTACTTCTTGTCTATCATAGATGATTACACTAGAAAAGTATAGGTTTATCTTCTAAAGGATAAGTCTGATACTTTTCACAGTTTTAGTAATTGGAAAAGACTAGTTGAGAACCAAACTGGTAAGAAGATCAAATTTTTGAGAACTGATAATAGCATAGAGTTTTTTAATACTGAATCTGACAAGCTGTGTAAAGAAATGGGATAATAAGGCATAAAATTGTTCCTTACACTCACTAGCAAGATGGGGTAGCGGAAAGGATGAATAGAAGTATACTTAATAAACTGTGTTGCATGATGTTAAGTTTTGGTGTCCTAAAGTCTTTTTGGGGAGAAGTTGTTATGATTGCTTGTTATCTAACTAATTTGACTCTATCTGCTGCATTGAATGGTGATACTCCGCATGAAAAAATGGTATGGTAAATTAAGTGATTATTCTATACTTAGAACTTTTGATTATGCTGCTTTTTCTCATCAGAGTGAGGGAAAGCTTGAACCTGGAGCTAGATAATGTATTTTTCTAAGTTACCCAAGTATGTCAAGGATTACAGGTTGTGGGATGGAAGCCAAAAAGGGGTTAAGATCATTGTGAGTAGAAATGTTACATTCAATGAGAGTAAAATGCCGTGTCTTAAAACTGAATATGAACCTGTGAGTGAAGAAGAATAAGGTGAAAAGAGAAATCAGTTGAAGGTGGAGTTAGGAAAACTTAGTACATCTATCCTTGTTACATAGAATGAGGTAGAGAATCAGGTTCAACAACCTGATATGAAGAATAAAGAGAAAGTAGTGATATAATAACATCCCGAAGAAGAGTATCCTGTAGTAGATTAAAATTTAGCTAGGGATAGAGAGAAGACAGTGTAGAGCACCTATAAGATTTGGATACGAGTCTAAGTTAGCTTTTGCACATGCGAACTATGAGGAGTTAGCTGATAGAGAGCCAAAAATCTTTGAGGAGGCGATGAAAAGTGAACAATCTGAAGAGTGGTATGAGGTAATGAAAGATGAGATGAGTTCTTTAGAAAAAAATCAAACTTGGGAACTAGTATTTAAGGTTAAGAAGGGTACTAGCACATCTGAACCCTTAAGATTTAAGGCTAGGTTAGTGGCTAAGGGGTACACTCAAAAGGAGGGGGCTGATTATAATGACATTTTTTCACCTGTTGTTAAGTATACCACTATTAGAGTCATACTTGCATTGGTTGCACATTTTGACTAGGAACTTGAACTTAATGTAAAACTGTTTTTTATATGATGAACTTGATGAACAAACTAAAATCTGATGATGTGTGCTTCTTGAAAAGATCTTTATATTGTCTAAAACAATCACCTAGACGGTGGTATAAAAGATTTGATTCTTTTGCATTATCCATAGGGTTTCAGCTGAGTAAGTTTGATCATTACTTATATTTCCAACATGATGATGCTAATAATGACTGTGTTCTTATTGCTATATATGGATGATATGCTCT
>CAIGRN010035522.1:0-14990 GCA_903798345.1 Fraxinus anomala
AGAAGTGATACAGTGAAGAACAAGTAGTTGATATTACAGTGATCCCGTAAAGGCAGAATGCCGTCGAAGGGAGATAGTTGCAGAATCAGAGCTCAGAAGATCACTCGTTTTTAAGAATAAAAAAATCAGATCAAAGATAAGGTAAAACTACCAATTTTTGCTAAATTTAGAAAGAATATTTTTAAGATCTTAAAAGAATCGCAATGATTATATTGATTATGCTTTATTTAAAAGAATCATATCATATTAAAAGAACATTACAGTGTTTTAGTATGACATGATATACTATTAAATGATTAGATAATTTATTAGATAGAATGTTAGAAAAAATAAAAGATATTATTCATAAATCAGAAAGTACCGATATAGGAACTGAAGAAAATAATAAATTTAATGAAAAACTTGAACAATATATAAACGATTATTCTAATCTGTTAGATCATATAATGGAACTATATAACGAAATAAAAGACATGGCTAATTTATAAACTATTATAGAAGAAATGATTTAAGATGCAAAATTNTGTTAGAAAAAATAAAAGATATTATTCATAAATCAGAAAGTACCGATATAGGAACTGAAGAAAATAATAAATTTAATGAAAAATTTGAACAATATGTAAAAGATTATTCTAATTTATTAGATCAAATGATGGAACTATATAATGAAATTAAAAATAGAAGACATGATTAATTTACAAACTTTTATAGAAGTTATGATTTAAGATGTAAAATTCAACAACTCATTTCATTAAGGATAAAAGAGACATTTCATGAATAAATCAAATTATAATTTTGAACAAGACCATTTATGAAATAAATTGTGCTTAATGTACATAAGTGACACTGTAATGGTATTCATAATGAACATACGGTGAGGAGTGCGGGCCACCGACACCCCCCCACCCCACCCAATAGTAGGGGACAACGTATGTCCATTATGAACACAGTTATTGTCCCACTTACACAAAGAATAATCCTTATGAAATTCCCCCTAACAAACAAGGGAGGTGGTTCCGATTAGCTATTTTTGTTCTTGATTTGCCGGCAAATTTCAACTGAATTCATAAATTATTTCAGTTAATCTGTTCAAGAAACCCCCAAAATTCAATTGATTTCTTAATTTTTGATTTGAAACAACAATTTCCAGCTACCAATTAAAAAAACAGGACTAATTTATAAACTATTATAGAAGAAAGCATTTAAGATGCAAAATTCAACAACCCATTTCATTAAGGATAAAAGAGACATTTCATGAATAAATCAAATTATAACTTTGAACAAGGTCATTTATGAAATGGATTGTACTTAATGTACATAAGGGGCACCATAATAATATTCATAATGAACACACGATGTCTCTCCATTGAAGGGGCACGGGTCCACCGACACCCCGGTGACAACATATGTCCATTATTAACACCATTATTGTCCCTACAATAATCCTTACGAAATTCCCCCTAACAAACAAGGGAGGTGGTTCCAATTAGCTATTTTTGTTCTTGATTTGCCGGCAAATTTCAACTGAATTCATAAATTATTTCAGTTAATCTGTTCAAGAAACCCCCAAAATTCAATTGATTTCTTAATTTTTGATTTCAAACAACAATTTCCAGCTACCAATTTCCTCTAAAGATATGTTCACTCTCAAAATTCACACGGTGGACTTCCCTCAACCCTTATACACCACCGTCACCTCCAGCACCTCCTCCGCCGCGGAGAGCCCGAACAATTTGAAGCCGGCTGAACTTAGAGGCGTCGCCCACCTTTTCCGCGAACTTTCACACAACCCCACTGGCAACATCTTGGCAAATCCAAACGCCCGATCAACACTACTTTTCGTGGTGGCCGTGCCGAATTATTTATCCCCAGATGACTTCCTCCTCTTCTGTGCATCCGAGCTCCCGAAGTTCACTGAAATCCTCTTCATCAGGTACCTTTATTTCAATTTCTTCACTTTATATCATGTCTGTGAGTGTACACATATGAAGGAAAGTTAATAATTGGATTTATTCGAGGCAGAAGCACTTACGTGTTCCTAATATGTTAAACCCTAAACCTTAAATGACTCAAGTTGAAATAGGCAAGAAATGTATTTCTGGTAGAGGTAAATTCTGCATGAACAATGTGGCTAGGTAGATATATCTTCTCAATTTTATTATTTATTTCCATGTGGTATGTGAGAACACTCCGCTATTCGTTGTTCAGATTTCTTAACATGTATATAAGAATTAGCATTTTACTGAAAAGTTAAAGTAAATGCTAATTGGAATGCAAATGATGTACTATGGGCTGCTAAAAATATTTAAGGGATATAAACTATGTCCAAAGGCAGAATCTTTTTTTTTTAAATTTTTTACTCACTACCTTCATGGCTGTTCTTATGCATTTGACTCTATGAATGTCATGTTGAAATGGACAACTAATTTTGTCCCCATGGTTGGTCTTACTTTAAATTATGATAGATTGACTATTAAAGAAAATTTTCAAAAAAGGTGCCTCATCCTTCCAGTACCTATTTTTATAGAGCAAATGCAAATGCCGATTTTTTCAGAAGTAATTCATATTCTTAACACGTTCATGCATGCAGTGGAAATGTACCCTTTACTTCCCGAAATGTTTTTGTTAGTGTATTTTGAAGTTTTAGGTGCGTGCTCCAAAATCCACATACAGAGAAATCTGATGTGCCCTTATTAGCGCAGTTGCAATAACAATAGATAGCATAGTTGCAAGACTTTCTTTCGTGTGCATGCTTCCATAAGATAGTGACCAATTCATGAGAAATGTTGCTGAAAATTCTTTGGGCATGACTATTATTGTTTATGCATATAACACGTAAACCAAAGTTTTATTCGTGTCAATAAAGTCTTAGATGTCAGGATATTATTAGTTATTAATATTGCCCTGTACATACGAGTCACGTCTTTGAATGGAATGTTGATAATAGAGAAACGATTAATTGATAATCTTATATTTTGAGGCCCCATTTGTCGTCAAAGTTGCCCACGTAAAACACTATCGAACATGATCAAGACTTGTAGAAGAAGGATAAAGGAAAGAAGGAGAAAGAGGGGAGATATAGAAGACTGAGGAGAATATATAGAAGAAAGGGGAAGAGGAGAAGAAGAGAGAGAGAGAGAGGGGAGAGAGAAGAGAAAACAGACGTGAGAGAGGAAATTGTATTTTATTGAATAATCAAGTCTAACTATTATAATGCTCAAGTCCCTTTTAGATAAGAATTAAACTAATCTAATTTAAGTAGGAAGCAATTAATAAAAATACTAGAAAATTTATTAAATAAACCTAATTACTTTTCCTAAAATAAGAACCTAAACTTGAAAAGTTTTCATATAGCATATCTAATTTGATCTCCATTAGTTGCATTTGAAGTCATCTTTAAAAATAATATGACATGTCATAAACTGCAACTATTTAAAAAGATATTATTTAGTCCTACACTTGAATAGTTATCTTAATGATTTAATTGAATAAAGTGGTAAATCAAATATCAATTTATTGAGAAATATCACAGGCCCATAGATATGGAAGTCTTTTTATGTGGTATTAATGAGGACTTTCTTAAATTCATGGTACTTATACTATGTGTGCCTTCGAATAATGGAATTTAGAACTTAATTCACATTGGGTAATTCAGTTGAAAAATTGTCTTCTTTGCGTTGATTTATGCATTTTTCTTAAGTAGTGGTTCCTATTTTTTTGAATTCAAATATCGTTGTCCTTTCTTTTGCCTTGTTGCCTCTGCTCTCATCCCGGCCTTGGGAATCCTTTGCTTTTGGCTATGGTCTTTATTTACCTTTTTCCATTCCCCCTCAATCACAAGCACTACTAATTCTCCTGGAAAGGGGATGCAGGTTCCTAGTTTTTTGAATGATAATATTCACACACTATTGTTATGAGGTGATCACTTTTTCCTTGGAGAAAATTCTCTTATCCTTGGGTTCATGGACCTTTACTCGTCACTCCTCACATAATCAAGTACATAATAATAGATAACTATTTTAGGTATTTTGAAGAATCTTATAAATGAAGCTTTTTATATCTAACAAGTGGAGAGAGGAACTGTCAGATGATCTCGTCTTTTTGTCGAGATCTCTCTTGATGGAAATACTATTATTTTCTTGCACCTTTTAAATAGTTTTGGAAGAACAACAATTTTCATTTAATATGTGTATAGAACATCTGTCCATTTTTCTCAATTACTGATTTGAATCTTGATTGTAATTTGGAATACTATCTCCTTGAATTTCTCAAGTTCAACTACACATACTAGACTACACCTTGATATCTGTACTTTCCATTTTGTGCAATTCATGTGGTTCAACTTCCATATGTTTTGAGTTGGTAAAATAATTGTTTGACCATTCTGTCTAAAACCATTATCGAACTCTCGAAATTCGTGAACTGGCCAATGAAATTTGTGACCCAACTTATGTTTTAGCAACACAATTTTGCTAGGTGCTAAAAAATATGAATCACGTGTTTATTTTTTTGAAAAAAGTGAGTCTTCCGCTGTGGCAGATTGGCCTCATTATGTGGGTTTGGTCTCAAATTTAACTGATCAAGTCATGAATTCCACAGGCTAGGTTACAAATTTCATTAGTTTGTCTAACGATAACAGAAGGAATAGTCAACTTACAATTAAACACATGAGTTGGATGATCAAATTGAAATAAAATATAAGTTGCTTATCAATTTGAATAAAGTGAGGATCAATGTACCTGTAAGTTAGATGGCCTACATAAGTCAAATTTACCAAAACAATGAATTTGTTTTTTGCTGGCAAATTTCAGGTGGAGATACAAGATGATCTCTTGCCAAAATTCAACTGACTTCATAATTTTCTTAATGAAGATGTTCGAAATAGACCAAAAAATATCTCAAGACTTTGCAAGACATTTGATTTAGGCAAGCAAAAATTTGCGCTTTCCTCTCAAGATCGAAGAGAGATGTTTACCCTCAAAATCCACTCTGTGAACTTCCCTCAACCCCTTAACATATCCGTCGTCTCCGTTACCCTTGAGAACCCTAACAATTTGAAGACGGCAGAACTCAAAGGTGTCATCCACCTCTTTCGGAAACTTTCACACACCTCCACCGGTATCACCTTGTCCAATCCAAGTGCCCGCTCAACCATACTTTTTGTGGTGGCTGTGCCCAACTATTTCTCCCCAGATGACTTCTTCCTCTTCTGCAAATCCTACCTCCCTCACATCTCTAAAATCCTTTTCTTCAGGTACCTTTATGTCAAATTCTCTACTGCATATCCTATGTGAGCGTGTATGTATATATGGAAAGAAAGGCAATAATTGAATTTATATGATGCGGAAGTGTGTATTCAGTGTGCCTAGTGAATTAATGACACTTTGGCAAGATAGCAGAGTACAGAACATCATAGGATGCTCTATGTACAATAAATTTACTGACTTATTCTATTGTGAACATGTTTGAACCATAATTTAACATTAAAAGGTATGTTAAACCCTAAATGACTCAAGTGAAAATGGGCTACTCACTGCCGAAGTGTCATTGCTGTTGTTAGTCATGAATATTAACATTTGATTGAATTTAAAAAGTTTGGTCTCCATCTGTACAACCTCCAATATATATGAGAAAAGATAAGGACTGACCTTCATGGCTGTTATTATGCATTTGACTCCACGGATGTGCAATTGAAATGGACTACTAAGTTTTCATTCACGGTTGTTCTTAATTAATGTTAAATTGACTATTGAAGAAAGTTTTTTGAAAAAAGGCACCTCAGCCCTCCACTACCATTCTATAGAGCAAATGCGAAGGCTGATTTCTGCAATAATCTTATTCTTAAATATGTTCACACATGCAATGGAAGGGTAGTTCTCTACTCTAGAAGTTTTTGTTAATGTATCTTGAAGTTTATACACGAATATCCTTCTTTGTGTGCATACCGCCATTGTAATAAAGGCGAATTCATGAGAAATTTGCTGAAAAACCAATGGGCATGCACTATTATTGTTTATATATATAATAAACCAAATTTGTATTTATTTCAATAAAGTTTTTAGATATCAAGATGTTGCTTTGGATGTATGAGCAAGGCGCAGTGTTTACTTCCGTTGAATGAAATGTTGATAACTAAGAAATGATTACTTGATAATCTTATATTTTGAGACGTCGTTTGAGATTTTTGATATATTGTTGTACTCGTATATTAAGTTGCATTTGGAATTATCTTTACGATAATATGACATCTCATGTAGTGCAACTAATTTAAGATAATTATATAGTCCTACATGTAAATAGTTATTTTATTGATGTAATTGCAATAAAAATGGTAAATCAAATTAAGAGATATCCTAGGTCCACAGGTATGGAAGTCTTTGTATTTGGTATTACTAAAAACTTTTTCAATTCAATGTACTTTTACTCCCTCTACCTTCGAAGGTTGGAAGTTAGATCGGTTAACTCAATGGAAATTAGTCTTCTTTGCATTGATTTATGCATTTTTCTGATGTTGTTCCTAATTTTTTGAATATGAATATCATTTCCTTCTTTCTATTATGAGAACACTTGCCTTGCTGCTTCTGCTCTCGTTCGGGCCTTGGGAATTTCTATTTTTTTTTTTATAAAGGCTTGAAGGGTAATTTTCTAGTTTTGACGAATTTTTGGTTAGCACCTTATTGAAAAGAGATTTTTGGACATGAATCTTGCCAATTCTCAAGTTTGTGTTAGCACATAATGGAAACGAGGAACAAGTGGGAAAATTCAACATTTTCTACTCCACATGTTTGAAATGCAATTTTATATTTAAAAAATATGAGAATATTACTGCCTAAATAACTCCTCATTTCCTAAATGGATTGGAGTGATACGAGGCAGAACTTAACTCTTTCTTGATGGAAGTGAATTTTTTTTTTTGGATCTTGGGCACTGCAATGTATACGTTTTCTTTCTTCCTTCTTTCTGATTTTTTGTTTATTATCCACATTTTGAATATTAGCTTGCTTAGATTTTTTATTTTTTTTCATCGGAACAGAAATGATGGAGTGGAGGATAGGTACAGTGTGTTGATCAGGTTAGAAAATCAGTTTTCTGCTGATGGGTTTTATTTAAATTTCAATGGCAAAAAATTCAAGCCGTCTGAGGTACTGTCTGATCTTAATACTGCAAACATGCATTCATTTGCTCTTAGAATGAATGCTGTCTTTCAAATTTTATTTTAATAATTTGATTGAAATTCCAGGTTGAGGTTTGCCATATGTATTTTGCCCAATCAGTTCAGTATACCACGTCAGCAGAAATTGCCAATACTCCTCCATCTGAATTTGCTGAATTGCCCACTTGCCCGGTTTGTCTTGGTCTGTCTACCTTGCTAGCATATGCCCATTATCTCTATGCATAATTAAAATTGTGTCGGTGCTTCTGTACGTTTACATCTTCTTTTTTCCTTAAGGCATCTTCTTGACTTTTTTAACTACCTTTTCATTTATATGCAACAAGAAGATCTCTAGTAATTATGTGTACATTTTGTTGAAAATGTCAGAGAGATTGGACTATGATACTAGTGGAATACAGAGTACACTGTGTGACCATTCATTTCAATGTTCATGCGTTTCAAAGTGGACCTACTTATCTTGCCTGGTAAGTTTATCCACCTATGTGCTTTTTGCTTTTCATTTTTTAATTACTTGTTTGTGTTCATGGTGCTAGGTGTTTTATTATACCACTGCAGTAATGTTTTATTTTACTATTTTTAGAGAACATAGGTTGATTTGTTGCTGATTTAGTTTCCAATTGACCTACTGGCAACTTTGGCTGATCTATATCCTAATGTGCTGGATAAAGAACTTGAATCATTTTCTTTTCCTTCTTAAGGGGAAAAAACCTCTATGTAATATTGATAGTTAACTTAGTTATGAGCATGTTTCAAATGCAATTTGGTTATGTAAAGAAAAGTTGTGGTTATGACAAAATTCACTTGGCCTAGAAAAGCCTTGCAAATCAAAATATCTTGAGCTTTCTTAGTTTAAAGTATTTCAAGTGAACTCACGTTAAGGGTCTCCTAGAACGTATTGATAAGGTTGATCCATACTACGAGTTGTTTCTTGTCATAAATGAACTAGGAATACTCGATAAATCTGTTCTGTGGGTGGATTAACTCCTCCACCCCCTCCCCGCCTCTCCTGGAAATGAGCCCCAAGAGGTTGGTTTATTTGATGCTATATGAATCTGGAGAAAAGGATTATATTCTGACTAGGAAGATGCTCTCGTAAAAGCAACATGGCAACTGATGCCATGTTCATGATTTTTTACTAGAATTATAATCAACGTTGTTGAGCTTATGCTGAAGACTTGGAACTGTTCACTGCAAGTGTTAAGAGTCATCACATTGAAATGAACAAATATGCATACATTTATTGCAGCAAATATGGCTGTGTGTGTAGAAGCTTGGCATGGCCAGTAAAGCAGCATGTATATAAGACCTTAGAAAATAATTAATTTATATAATGTACTTAGAAGTTTGTATTTATTATATTTGCCGAAACAATAGGGTGAAGAGAATAAGAGAAGACTGATTGAGCTGTCTATATGGGAGACTTCAAGACGGTTGTATCCTGCTCCATGCGTTCTCCCCTCCTTTCCCTTTATCAACTGCTGAGATCTCTTTGTCAAATTTATCAAATACATTATAGTGCATAATAATTGATAATAGGACATAATTGGATAATCTACCCCTTCATAACATTGATTGGTCTGGAAAAATATGATAAAAGAAAGGTGCATGGAACCCATCAATTGATTGCCATCATCTCTCTCCCTCCCTCCCTCCCCCCATGCAACATGCTTCGGTGGATGGGAGTTTAGGAGCTATTTGCATTTGCACAACTGATGTATTGGGGTCTGATAATTTTGTAAGAAGATTAATTTTGGAATTGACTAATTTATTTTCTCAAACTAAAGAGTAACTCTTACGATATTAGTTGGTGTACCTCAACTCTTGTAAAACAACTAATGTGGTCTTGAAGATCTTAGTTTATGATGTTGTGGACTTTTCTTGAAATATTTTACCATACAGCTCAAGACAATTTGGAAAATATTTTATAAGCTTTAGGAGCTCTTTTGGCCAAACAAAAGGCTCACTAGACATTCTGTCTTGACTTGTATGCACATTGGTTGCAAATAACCTTCATCAGTGTTAGAAGTCTCCAAGGTGTCTCAGGATGTTTTGGTGATTTTGTTGATATTTGGTGTTGAATCACTTCATCTAAAATCTTAAGTTCTTAAGAAGGGACAAATTTATTTATTAAATTTTGGCCACAATCCATTTTTAAATCAAAAGTATGACATGCACAATTTCCATAACTAGGTGGCGGCAACACTTGAACTTAGGCCTTTAACTACTCTAATATTATATTGAACCACCTCTTCCAAAGCTTTAAGTTTTTAAAGTGAGGACAAACTTGAATTTTGTGTTCAACATTCAACATCAACGCTGGCCTGGATAAAATGAGACCATTATCCTGGCACAAATTTGAGCTGATCTATAATTATGGAGTTCTGAGTCCATATGGAACAAACAAACAAACAAAAGCAACCAAAACACATACACATTAAAATGTGTTTTGGTTGTTTTGTTTTTTAACCATTTAATTGATGGTAATTTATTACATCAGAAACAAAAGTTTGGAAACGGAAGGGGGTCTAGGCCTGACCACCAACAAATGAGAAAAAAAGACCAACTTTAAGGAAAAAAATACCTCCATTATAAACATTTCAATGTTTTAATTATTTTACTGAAGCAAATATGGACTCTTTTACATTATGTGGAAGTAACATTTTTGGTTATTCACTTTGGCAGTAGAATGCTAGAGTATCAATTATTGATGTGAGCTTAGTGCTGTACTATGAAAAATTAAAATGTGTGATGACATCTGACAATATTGCATCTTTTGTTTTATTCTTGTTGGCAGGTTTGTCGGCTTTGTCAACAACAAGATGAGAAACCAGCCTGTGCTGTGTGTGGAACTTTAAACAACCTTTGGGTCTGCTTGATCTGTGGTTTTGTAGGATGTGGAAGGTAAAGGAGACTTGGTTTTAGTTATTTGATGGCCTAATTTTTTATATCCATGTCATTTTCATTTAATCATTTATATTTTACTTCATTGATGTGGAAATGTATCTGATTGATATCAATATGTGCAATATAGGTATGAAGAAGGTCATGCTAGTGGACATTGGAGTGATAAAGAACATCGCTTTTCACTTGAAGTAGAAAAACAACAAATTTGGGATTATGTTGGAGACAGATATGTTCATCGACTAAATCAATCAAAAGGTGTTGGCAAATCGGTCATGATAAATTCACACTGCAATTCAGTTGGAGAATGTGGCACTTGTGGGTGTGATGGAGGGGAAGAATTAGGTAGTGCCCTTTTCGGCAGCAAAGTTGAAGCGGTACTTCTTATTCATTTTCTCCCAAACAATACATTTAGTTTTGTTTAAATTACACATATCTGCTTTATTTTTGACTTGATTGAGACAACTCTTGGTTAGTTGACATTCATAGAAGCATTTGGCTGGCCCAAGGTTGAATTTGTCACTTTAAGCATTCCCCTGTAACAAAAACGTGAAAGACAAAATCATTATTAGCTATGACCAACATTTTGTACTTTATTTTTATTAACTTGTTGTGGTTTGAGTGCTGGATTAATGTGTTAAAGTTTATTCTTATGGCAATAGATTTTGGATGAGTACAACCATCTTCTAGCAAGTCAGCTGGAGATTCAGAGAAAAGTAAGTGGAAGCCTGGATTCACAATTTTGGGCTATGGATCATTTGAATTTACACTTGTTATGTGGTTATTTTGTATGTTAAACCCATCTTCTGTTGTACAATTATAGCTACTGCAACTTATTCTTGTTCCTATGAATTTAGGGTTGTTTTGGTTTGTTGTTACATCTACTAGAAGATTCTCAGTAACTAGGCACTTGACAACATGTCATTTTAGTATTGATCTACCCCTCTCTCTACTAATCCGTTCTACTTTACATCGTAGAGTTAACTCTTCTAAATGGAGTTTCTTTGGTCTCTGCTAGACATGTCCAACCACTTAAGTCATCTTTCCCTTAATATATCCTCAATATCTTCCCACCTCCACTTGTTGGCATTTAATTTCACTTTTTTTTCTTATTCATTTTAGTATGACGACCCATATATCTTAGCATCCTCATTTCTGCTGCATTCATCTTATGAATATTGTCTTTTAACAGCTTAACATGTAGTACTAGTATAACAAGTCTTATAGCTGTTCAGTATATTGGGCTTTTAACCTAAGATCTTTCTTCCACACAGGATTCTTGTACCATTTTTTGTCATGATAACTTACGATTTAACCCCTTCTACTCTATTTAACTTAAAATGTCATTAGCAAATTATATACATAAAAAAACCTCATCTTGAATTTATACCGTAAGCTCATCACAATTCAAGTGAAAAGATAAAGGACTTAAAGTAGAACCTTGATGCAAACCTCTGGTGATACTGCTGTTACATCTCACACTTTCTTATTGCTCCATCATATGCTTCTTTATTAGTATTGATATTATATAAATTCATTTGCTCTCTGGTACCTACAATAGCACTTCCGTGACACAGTCACTGGCTTCTTCTAAATGAACAAAAACAAAATGCATGTCTTTGTTTATACTTGTCCATCAATTTTCTGAGGATGGAAAAGCTTCTATAGTAGACCTTTTTAACATAAAGCCAAACTGATTTCTAGTAAGGATGAAGTCTATCCAATCCTTGCACAAGGATCTATTCACTTCTATATCTAAGAGGAAATTTATTTGACTAAACCATTGTCTATTTTAAGGAGTTATAAGTTGGGATCTCTCCTTTTGTAGTATGTATTTGCTAACCCCAAATCACATGTCATGTCAAAGCTCATTAGTGTTACCTTCTACATTTCGATTTCCCAAGGCCAAATTTTCATGTACTCTTTAATAATATTATGCTTTAGTTTGGCATTAAATTGAAGTCAACATTTAATTTTAACCACTTATTTCATAGGACTCAATTTTTTAACTCCACATTTTATCAACTTTTATCAAAATCTACCAAAAATCTGATTTTAATTTCCTTCAAATAGGGACTACAATAGTGACCTGTCCCCAACTCTTTTAAATTTCTAAATCTCCTGTACCAGGTTCAATGAATATTCCTACCCATTTTCTGTTATTTTCCTTGCATATATTACCAAAATTTCATATCCCGTGTTCCCTATTTGTTTCATATTCTCTCCCTCCCCTTTGACCATGTATGCAAGTTATTTTCCTTCTATGCATCACATCTACTAGTTTCTAAGGATTTTCTGGGAAGAATCCCAATATTCAGAGATCCTATCCTAATTCCATTGTTCAGGACTGACTTCTTTAACTCCTACTAGACACAGGAACCATTGCTTGCTTTTGCCACCGTCAGGCACCCGCATCACTTATGGGAATCCCCTAGCTTACCTTTGCCAACTTTTCACTGCACTCAGGATCTGATGCAGCACTCGCTAGATGGGGATGCCCCAAAAAAGCGTGTATAACAATTCATATCCTATTGTGTGACAGTTTTTGCTGGTTTTCAACGTACCACATCCCTCCTACCCTCCTTTATATGTGCTGAAATAATTGAAGGTTTAATCTTAGACAACAAAATGAATTTGTACTAGCAGCAGATCTCAAGTTTGTAACATGTTCGAAGAGTAAAGTTTTATGTGAGTCCTTCAGAACTTCACATTTTTTCTCTCAGCATTATGAATCTTTACTCGCTGAGGCAAAGAGTAGGAAGGAAAGCTCAATAACAAAAGCAGTTGAGAAGGCGATATTTTCAAGGACACATGATTTGCAAGATAAATTGGAAAGTTACGAAGAGGAAAAGAAGGCTGTTGCAGATGTAAATATCCTGTTCTTCCTGGATGCTTCATATTTTGTATCTTTGTGTGGCTTATATTTTTATCATCTCATCTAACATTTTGACCTAAAATGTCTTCTCGTTCTTCTTTTAGAGGAATCAAGAGCTAATGAAACAACAAGAATTGCTGCAGAAAAAGTTTAAGGAAATTGAAGAAAGGTACAACCTTCTCTCTCTCTCCATTTACATGTAAATTTTAAGTCCTTGGGACTTTGAATGACGTGATTCAATATTTTCATATTTTTAACATGATACTTCAACAGAAATTCAGTAATCTTGTAGTTAATTCCTACTAGTATGTCTTTTATTTACTACATCCCCAGTGCTTCTCTTCTCGCAATTCTTTAAATTCATGGTAAACTCAAATCCCTCAATGATGTATTTTATTATAAATTTTTTGGCTGATAGAGGGGTCAAATGGTATAGTTCATTTGTTGGTACTAGCATGATGAAGTGCTTTCAATACAAATTATGAAAACTTCACTGGATCCTTTCCATTTCTTGAAATAAATTGGACTTTGACAACTCTAAGCTTATCGAGTTGATTAAATTTCGATTTCTCAATTTATAGGGAAAGACTCTCTCTCAAGTCTAAGGAGGAAAAAGTAATAGATCTACAAGAGCAGGTCTGGGTTCCGTATCTTTGACAGTTGCATCGAACTTCTTTAGACCTTGATCACATTACATATTGTATATCGAATGCAGTTTAACCACTTAAAAATGTAATATTTTGCCTGCAGATTAGAGACTTAAAAATTTATGTTGAAGCCCAGCGAACGGTTGCAAACATGAACGATTCAGACAGCATCAAGGGAGGGACTGTTTTGCCGGTAGAATCAAGTCAGTCATCTTCAGGCAACCGAAAAAGACATACAAAGCCAGGCAGACGTCACAAGTAATAATAACTAATAAGAGCCTCTTCAAGATTTCATTACCAGTATAACTTATTATCCATCTTTCGTTCAATCGACATGGAAATATTGCTGGGATTCCATTTGTTGTGAATTAATACTTTCAACTTTGAGTTGTTCAGTCATGGATAATGGTGAATGTTGTTGTAAATATACATATGCTGAGATTAGATGATTCTAGCCAATTTAGAAGCAGGGTATGTGAGTATACGAGTGTTTACTAATTGACTGCCATTTAAGTTCAGCATTTGCTATCTTTAAGGTCAAAATCTGTGCAAAGATTTTATCTATTATGAACCAAAAACTTTTGTGTTTTAATTTTTTTTTTTTTGTTAAAAAAAAGTTATTTCTCTATATTGACAAATTCATAAAATAGCTTTGAAATTTGTATATATATACAATAATAATTTAATATGCAATTGACTAACTAGACTTCAACGTCAGACAAACCTTGGCCCACCACACGAAACATCATAGGTCCTAGGCTATTAGATAAGGTGTAAGCATTATTCACGGAGTCAATATTTTTGCTGAAATAATGTTATTTAGTACGATTGATGTTTTAACATCATTTTAGGTGGCAGTACTAATGGTATTAAATTACGAATTTAATTAAATACAATAAATTATTACCAATTTTATAGGATTTATGATACGTTGACATCTAAATCGGTGTTCATTATCATTGATATTAGATAACGTTATTCTTTCTGCTTTCAGGAGGTGGCGATAATCTACAGTGCTGTATCAATTAATGGTATAATGATGGTAACTAAAAGATACAATAAATTACCTATTTTATCATAAACTCTATACCAAAAACATAGGGGCAATTGGACTAACAACACAAACATAAAAATAAAATAATGAAGAAAAAAGAAAAAATAAATTAATCAACATTTTTTAAAAAGAAAAATCAAGGTTTGATTACACAACACCCAAAAATTCAATAATAATAACAATAATAAAAATAAATAAAAAAGCATTGTTTTAAGCTAAAGAAATGGTCTACTCATTTGATTTATTTAGGTTTGTGGTGCAATTTTGACATTTTTACATAGATAATGACATGTTCAGATTTATCCATTCACAATAATAAATATAATTTGTTTTGCCATT
>CAIGRN010035527.1:0-10067 GCA_903798345.1 Fraxinus anomala
AAGTACCGATTGCCCAAAAAGAAAAATTAGAGTATTAATTACAGATTTTGATCAAATTAGAAATGAATTTGAAGAAGTAAACTTTGAAGAAATAGAAATTGATGAAGAAATTTTTAAAGAAAAATTAGAATAAAAGAAATATCTAATGAAGTCGAATAGAAATAAAAAATAAAAAATAAAAACTAGCTTTTAAAACTATTCATAAAGAAAGGACATATTTTGCAATAACAGATTTGCTCTGATACCCATTACGGGGTACCAACAATTGAATCCATTTTTTGTCTTTTTCTTATTTCAAAAGCCTTTAGTCAAATTATATTTTCCACTGTCAAAATTGAAGATTCTTCTCCCCCACCCTCCCACCCCCCCGACACAACCAATGGCCCCACCCCTTTATCAATACCCCACCCCAAACAATAACTACCACCCGACAAAAGCCAACACGTATCAAAACCACACCCAACCCCATGATTCTACAAATTGAAGTATTATCTTGATTTTTTTGGGTAAAAGTTTTGCTTTTTTAGAGTTTCATCTTCCATTGTCTCTCTATCTCAGCGACCTCCGCCATTTTTACAACAGGTACCCAACATATTTTATTTTTATTTTTTTAAAATTGTTCCATAATGGCTAAAATTTTGGCTAGTATTAAAAAATTATAATTTTAGGTGGTAATTTTATCATGTATTCTAACTTAAATAATTGACAAATAATGACATGAACACTATATATATGGAGCATGAATATTTATTCAATGGATTTTTAAATTTCTTTATGTTTTTCAAGTGAGAATACTAAATTAAGCCTCTGTTTGTTAATTTTTTTTTTACTTATAAACAAAGAATATGATGTTTTAGAAATAAAATATGTGGTAGAAAAATAGTTTGAGAAATATGTGTGGTTTAAAAATGATATGGGAAATTCATTATTTATAAACTTGTTCGTAAACTAGTTTACCAAATAGAGGCTAAAATATTAGGTGTTAAACTTTGTTCATTACATTGATATATGTTATCTGTTAATTTCCATTAGGAATAGAAGGTGATGACAATATGTTTGTTCTCCAAGTTACCATCGGTTCAATTCCTAAAACTGGTCAACAGTTTGAAACACCCGACGATGCATTTAATTTTTACAATCAATATGTGTGAGAAGCGGGGTTTAGTACACGAGTACACAACAGTAGAAGGAAAAAGGGAACCAATGAGATTGTCTGGAAATTGTTTGTGTGCTCAAATGAAGGAAAGACAAACAATAACTACCAGATGAGGATTAAAAATTCTGTTCAACGTATAGGGGAACGAAATCGTGGAAATACACGGTGTGGATGTCTTGCTAGACTTTCAGTGGTGAAACAACAAACTGGAAATTTGTGGGCAGTCAGCCATTTTGTGGAGGAGCATAATCACCCCTTACTACACATAGCAAGATTCATTTTTTACGATCACATCGAAATGTGTCTCCTGCAAAAAAGGCACTTGTCCAACAGTTTTCTGAGGCGAATATTCCCACGTGTCAGCACGTACGACTAATGGAGATAGATGCAAGTGGTCCATCATCAATGGGGCTTGTGGAGAAAGATATCAGGAATCATCAAAGAGATGTCAATCAGGCACTGCTGGGTTACGATGCCGAGACACTTATTGAGCATTTCAGTTTGGAGCAAGAGAAGAATCCTAACTTCTTCTATGCATACAGACTGACGAGAATGGTAACTTCACTCGATGTTTTTGGGCTGATTGTGAATCTAGAAGCTCATATGCCTATTTTGACGAGGCAGTTGTGTTCGACACGACATAGAATACGAACAAGTACTCCATGATTTTCGCTCCATTTGTTGGGGTTAACCATCATCGCCAGACTATTTTGTTTGGGTATGGATTGTTGAGCGATGAGAAAAAAGAGTCTTTTGTTTGGTTTTTTTCAAAGTTCATTGAAGCTATGCTTAGCCAAGCTGTCCCGGGGGTGATTATCACTGATCATGATGGTGCAATTTCTAGAGCTATTAGAGAAGTGTTTCCTAGTACATTGCACCGATATTGTTTGTGGCATATTTTGAATAAGTTCTCCGAGAAGATGAGTGTCATGTTGTATAGGGATCAGTACCACATATTGGTAAATATCATTAGAAAATCAGAGTCCGCGGAGGAGTTCGAGCACCGTTGGACCGAGGTGATGGAAACCATGGAGTTAGGGAGTAATAAATGGCTCCAAAGCATTTATGAAATACGGAGTCGATGAGTGCCAGCGTACGTTATACACGTCTTCGCAGCAGGGATGTCCAGCAGCCAGAGATCAGAGAGAGTAATGGATGTTTGATTTTGTTGGATATCATGTTGTCACATGCTTTCCTTTATGAAGAAAAAACAAGTGATGCTTTTATCAAATAAGTATATACTTCGGAGGTGGACAAAGAATGCGAAAGTTGGCCCTATATACGATTTAGGAGATGGTGTGTCACATGGACAGTCATTATTATCAAGGCATGGAATGTTGACTTATATGGCATCAGAATTGGTCGAAGAGTGCGCTTTAATGGACGCTCGCAGCAGCTTCCTCATGGATGAGTTTCGGGGTCTCAAAATACGGGCAAAAGAGATTGACGATGGAGGAGATGTCGGAATGAGTAGGAATAGAAGCCAGAGTCGTGACGAGACTCGGGTTGTCGTCGATCCAAATCCTGTTAGGACTAAAGGGTGCGGAAAGCGGCTTAAGTCAGGGAATGAGAAAGTGATGTCTCAGCCTAGCAGAAATTGCGGTGCATGTGGTCGTAATGGACACGATAGAAAAACTTGTCCCACACTTAAGTCTAGGTATTTTAAACTTGATTTACTCATTATTTTGTTGAGTGTTGTATAAATACTAATCATATTAAACATGTTTTATCGTTTAAAGTTGTTTTTTGTGCACTTTCAGGCCGTACCTCGTGGACGAGCCTTATCACCCACAGTTCTCGTTTGATTAAACGCATGATGATAGGTGCATTAGTCTGGACAGTAGTAACTACGGTGGTTTCCATAGTATCCCCAACTACGACTTTCCATAGGACCTGCTTCATTTTCCTTGAGTTACTTATGTGATTGTACTGAATTTATAATTATAAGTTTTTGCGAGTAGGGCCCATTTCAAATCTAAAATCGTATTACTATACTTTTCATTTTGTTAAGTTTTAATGTTCTTTTCACTTTTTTGAATGGTCAAAATAATTATCAAAATAATACCTCAAGACAATCCGTCTGATAATATTTTTATATAAATAAATAAAGAATGTGATATTTTTGAGGTAAAATATGTGGTTGAAAAGTAACTTAGATAAATGTGTGTGGTTAAAAAGTGATTTTAGAAAATATATTTATAAACCCGTAATGGGTATCTGAGCAATTTCGTAAATCTGAGATCCATTCAAACCTGGACGCTCTCTAAAACAAGATGAAACTTTCTCTATTTATTTTTGTATTGTTCTTCACAGTTACTCCGATTTCAGCCCATTTCTTCCCCAACATTACTTCAATCCCAACTTCTTTGATCCCAAATACAACACTATGGGACGGTTTTAGCCAGTTTCTGGGATCCCACAAAGGTCAGAAAGTAAACGGATTAGCAAAACTCAAGAACTACTTTCAACGATTTGGGTATATTAGTTCGTCTTCATCAGCAAATTTTACAGATGATTTTGATGAAATTCTTGAATCAGCAGTCAACATGTATCAGATTAACTTCAATCTGAACAACACTGGTGAACTGGATGTACAAACATTGAAGCACATTGTACTACCCAGATGCGGAAATCCTGATGTTATCAATGGCACTTCAACGATGAATTCTGGTAAACCCAAGACGAATTCTACGATTCATACAGTGGCGCATTACTCGTTTTTCCCTAACAAACCGAGCTGGCCGGCGAGTAAGACTGAATTAACATATTCATTCTTGCCCGATAATCAGCTGCCGGAGAATGTCAAAAGCCTATTTGGACGAGCATTCGAACGTTGGTCGGAAGTAACGCCGTTAACATTCACTGAAACGTCTTCGTTCCTAAGGGCGGACATCAAGATCGGATTCTTCAGTGGAGATCATGGCGACGGCGAGGCGTTCGACGGCATTTTGGGGACGTTAGCACACGCATTTTCGCCGCCGTCGGGGCTGTTTCATTTGGACGGTGACGAGAATTGGGTGATGGACGGTGATTTTATCAAGGCTTCGCCACTATCAGCTGTGGATCTGGAGTCGGTTGCGGTTCATGAAATCGGGCACATACTCGGGTTGGGTCATAGCTCCGATGAAGCGGCTATTATGTACCCGACTATTTCTTCGGGTATGAGGAAAGTGGAACTTGCCAATGATGATACTATGGGGATCCAGGAGCTATATGGATCGAGTACAAATTCCAATGACTCCGACCCGATTCTCACTCCTAGAAATGAGAGGGATTCAAATGGGGCACATTATTTTGTTTGTTCATTTTGGAGCCATGGAATTATATTGGCTATTGGATTATTCTTGTTTTTGTAATTTGGTTTCTGGTCATTCTACTTTATTTTCAGAAATTTCAAAATGATGATAATTTTTGTGTATGGTTAACTAGTTAGTACCTACATCCACACAGATTGGATACGACTTTTATCAATTGTAGTTTGAGTGAAATTCCTTTTGTGCAATAAGTCTCTTCGAATATTAAATGTTGCACATATTCTCAATATAATGCTTAATCTTGGATGAGATTGTCGGTTGATCTGATGACTTCTTCACAATGACCTTTGAGTGAAAAAAAAAAAAAAAAAAAAGTAAAACTTAAAAAAAAAATCACAATACCCATTTCACCCCCATTTTGAATGTTGAGAATTTGAAGAATGTTATAAATTTGAAAATCTCTCGTACCATAAATTGATTTTTCAAGGTTTCTTCATCATCTCCATCTCAATATTCAAGGTTTTTTTATTTTATTTGGTTAAATTCTAAATTTTTTTGTTTATAATATTGATGGATAATGTGTTTTTAGATTTAATATTCAAAGATTTAAACAAATTTTTTTTTATTGTGTTAAATAAATTTAAATCTATGAATAAATCACAGTATATATGTTATTTGTTAACGGAGTCTAGGATGCCTAGAAACAGACCACCCAAATAGGTTTTGGGGGATTTGTCCAAATCCCCATAACTTGTCGGGAAGGTCTGAAAACAGACTCTCCAAAAGTCTATGAAAAAAAATCCTACTTTTAAAATTTGAAATGAAAGGTGTTTTTGTCTTATAATGTTGAAAACACAATTGTGATGAATAATTAATAAATTAGGCTTATATGGTGATTGGAGGAGTTGACTAGACCATTTACAAAAATGCGGCCACTTGCCATATTATGAGGACCCAGGAGCTATATGGATCAAGTACAAATTCTAATGACTGATCTGATTCCCACTCCATAAAATGAGAAGGATTCAAATGGGGGTACATAATTGGGTTTGTTCAATTTGGAGCCATGGATTTATATTGGCTATTGGATTTTTCTTGTTTTTGTAATTTGGTTTCTTTTGTCCTTTTACTTTATTTACCGAAACTTCAAAACAATGATAGTTTTTGTATATCGTTAACTAGTTATTAGCTATATCCACACAGATCGAATACAACTTTTATCGATATAGCTTGAGTGAAATTCCATTTGTGCAACAAGCCTCTTCAAATATTAAATGTTGGACATATTCTCAACAGAATGCTTAATCTCAGATGAGATTGAAAGTTTGTTTGGCAAATATAGCCTCTTGACACAATGATAGGGTGGTGTAGAAATATTTTCTGTCGACAATGATAGAAGAGTTTTGCACAAACCCCAATTAATGACTCCACATGATAAAATTAATGGTTGCAATGATATTTGTTGCCTTGATCATCTTAGAAACCGATGCCATCAATGTACCTAGCCACGTTCAAGGTCGGTAGAGCTCAATAGACGAGAGAGCCCAACTAGCCAAAACCAGAAGAAACTCACCATGGTTGAACTCTATCATACCCAGTTAAGCTCACCTTCGATTGAGCTCAAACTCATTCAACTTAACTCGACGTCGTGGCTCATCCACCATTCGACCAAGCTCAAACACCATTCAGTTGAGCTTTACCACATACAGTCGAACTTAACCCCATTTTGAATCAACTTTAGTAGATCGTGGTGCTTTATCTCAACCACCTACTTTTTCTAATAACCCTCGCCTCTTCATGTATTTTTCGTCCATTGGTGGTTGAGGTTCTACCCTAGCGACTATGAGTATTAGGTTGTTTGAATTCCACTAGACTAATTGAATCATCACCATTCTTAGGAAACCTTACAGTATTGTCGAAAGGACCCCGTGAAAATAGGTTGGGCTCTCCTTAATTAAACTCGAACCAATCTCCTCCTTATGAAAGATCTCGAGCGTTTCCTTCATCCCAAAATGGACCTTTTGCCAAATCTCAACACGTGTCCCCACATGAGCTCAATATTTAGTGACAGGTGTCATTCTATCCTCTGTAGAACATGTCCTTGGTGAGTGCCTACATATAGGCTTCATTAGATTTAAGGTAGATTCCATTGAAACCAAAAGCAAAAATATTTCATTAAATCGCCATGAGCATCATGGGAAAGAAAATTCGACCTTTAATCAATTCAGTCGTATCTAATTGAAGAATGGGTAGTTATAGATGCAAGCTCGTGGGCCACCATGTTGTGAAATAAATAAGATACTAGAATAATTTTGATATCACTTGTTATGAAACAACCAAAATATATCTTGTTAAAAGAAATATTAATATGCTTGGATCGCTGTTAACAATGTTGAAAATACAAGAATTATGTATTGTTTGAAAACCACTTGATGAAACCAATCACCGGAATGAATTGTTGAAATTATATGGCAAATAATGAAGTATTAGATCAAAATAATAATAATAATAAAACCACTAGAATGAATTGTTGAAGTTATATGGCAAATAATAAAGTATTAGATCAAGCAAAAGAATAATAAAGATAAAAAATATGACGATAAATTAAGAGATTTTATTGACTTAAGGATAATGGAGAAAAGAAAAAATTACAATGGATCATATAATCCAGTAATCTATTTTCTTATACTTATAAAATTGTATAGAAGAGCCTAATATTTATAGGAAACATGTAGGGAACGCCCAAATCTTCATAGTAGAGTTGTTGATGAAGTATGATGTCAAAAAATCGAGTTTAAAACGAAAAAGGAGAGAAAAATCGGAGCATGCAAGGTGGGCGCCGCGGCGCCACATTCGGGCGCCCGACGCCGACTGTTCTGTTCGGAATTTTTTTTAAAAATTATTTTTTCCATTTTGAACTCTTCTTCAAGTTCAATACCAATTTTCAACTCCCAATGAGCTTTCAAAATAGAATTTCAACTTGACATATGACTTCAATAGCATTCCAAACTGAATTATCCTTGACGTGCACTTCAATTAGAATTTTTTAATGCTTCAAACAAGGAATTCGGGTCACACCCTAATTCTAACAAACTCCACCTTGACACGAATTTCACCAAAAAATGAACATGCGTCTTTAACAATAATCAAAAAATTAATTTCTCTAACAAAACACAATACTCCACATCTTCCAATGAATCCAAACACTACTCTTGTAAAATTATCTCAGATTCCTGAAAAACATAACGATTTTATAATTTATTAAACTGGGCTGTAACACACCCAAAAGCAGAATCAAACCCAAATGCTTTTAAAGAAGACCCCTTACTGGATTGTAAACCTTCTACTATGCTGAAAGCATGCTAAACAAATTAGTATCCATATACCCTTTTCCATTGGGTTCATTCCCAGCAATTGAATACAATGACACCGCAGGTGATGTTGGCAAAGTGGCATTATCTATATCTCCTGAACTCGATGAGCTGTATTCTTCAAATTCGACCATTTAACTAGCAAAAGAATATAATGGCACCGTAGGTGATGGTGGCAAAGCAACATTATCTATATTTCCTGAACTCCACTGAGCTATATTCTTTAAATTCGACCTTTTACGAGCTCCTAAAGGTATTGTACCAAACTAAATGTCCACCACGGTACTGAACCTATGCTAGTTGACTCTTCTAAATTCTGCACGATCTTGCAAGATGTATAACTAAATTTTTTTGTCCCTCCAATACAACTTGGGCATCCATACAAACCTTCAAAACTCCACATCCACCAAAGAACTCATAACCCTTTGAATCAAGGATAGACAACGAGATGAGATTCTACTTCAAATTTGGAACATGTCGAACCTGACCAAGTGTTCTAATTGTCCCATCAAATAGCTTCAATTTGACCGTACCAATTCCAACAATCCGACAAGGTGCGTTGTTTCCCATAATCACGACACCTTTGGAAACCGTTTCATATGTAGTAAGTAATTCCTTATTAGGACACATATGAAACACATATGCTGAATCAATAATCAAATCCTCCTTTGGTTTAGACTTAATGTCAGTAATAACCAAGAGATCTCCATCAATGTTTTCCGCGAGGTATCTGATTGCTTTCCATTCCTATTTGCAGCCATCCTTTCTTTTTTTACAATTTGTAGCAATTCTTCTTCATGTGCCACTTCTTCTTGCAGTAGTACAAATCTGATTACTGAACTTAGACTTAGATCTGTTCTTTCCAGAACCACCATGAGCAACCAAGCCTTCTCCATCTCTGACCTCAGAAACCAAATGCTTTATTTTTTCTTTTGAAATAGAGCATCATATACCACCTCTATGGTGAGAGTATCACGACTATACAAAATCGTGTCTCTAAATGAAGAAAATGAACAGAGCAAAGAACACAACATGATCAAGACCAAAATTTCTTCATCATACTCTTCTTCCAAAGTTTCCAAATCAGCAACGATCTCTTTAAATACAGTTAAATGATCTTCCAATGATCCTCCTTCTGCCATTCGATGAGAGTATAAACGCTGTTTGAGGTTCAACTTCCTTATCAAACTTTTAATCATACACAATTACTCCAACTTCAACCATAGAGCAGCTGCTAAAACCTCCTTCAAAACATCCTGAAGAATAGTATTCGATAGATGAAGATCAATGTTAGAAACTGCCTTCTTATCCTTCCGTAATTTCTCATCCGCGGTCAAAGTTGCAGGCATCTTGTCAATTCCTAGAAATGCATCACCCAATTCCAGTTGTGCCAGTATTGCACACATTTTAACCTGCTATAGAGAAAATCTAGTGCTCTGATCTAAAAGCAAAATGTCATACTTCATGAAAACCATCACGAACAAAAACCTCGAACAAATCAAATCCTGCGCTCTTGCGATACTGCTGAACCTATGCTCTGATACCACTTGTTGTGAAATAAACAAGATACCATAATAGCTCTGATACCATTTGTTATGAAATAACCAAAATATATCTTGTTAAAAGAAATATTAATATGCCCGGATCGCTGCTAGCAATGTTGAAAATACAAGAATTATGTATTGTTTGAATACCACTTGATGAACCAACCACTGGAATGAATTGTTGATATTATATGGCAAATAACGAAGAATTAGAAAAGTAAAAGAATAATAAAGACAAGAAATATGACAGATGAATTAAGAGATTTTATTGACTCAAGAATGATGGAGAAGAGAGAAAATTATAATGGATCCTATAATTCTAGTAATATATTTTCTCACACTTCTAAAATTGTATAAAATAGCCTAATATTATAAGGAATATGTAGGGGATGTCCAAACCTTCCTAGTAGAGTTGTTGATGAAGTAGGATGTCAAAAAATCGAGTCCAAAACGAAAAAAGAGAGAAAAATCGGAACACGCAAAGCCACATCCGAGCCTGGCATCGAGTGTTTTGCACAGAATTTTTTTTTAATATCGTTTTCTCCATCCCGAACTCTTTTTCAAGTCCAATACCAATTTCCTAAGAAGTACCGACACGGATACGAGTGTCGGACACGATACGCCGACACGCGATTTTTAAAAAAAGTTCCGACACGATACGTCGCCGACACGTTGATTACAATTTTTTTTAGGTTATTTTAATTTTATAGTCTAAAATAATAATTTTTTATACTTATTGAAT
>CAIGRN010035532.1:0-10048 GCA_903798345.1 Fraxinus anomala
CTTCCTACAAATTGTAATCAAATTTCTTTCATCCCGAAACGATCGAGAAAAGTCATAAGGTAGTCTAGCGGAGCAGATATTGCCGCACGGTATCCCTTTCTGTGCTAAGAAGAAAGGCAACCCGTGAAACCTAGGCATGCCCTTTAAAACACTGCCAATTAGCGTCAACATCTATTGCAATTTTACAGAAAATTGCAGCAACAATCCTAACATTTGCAATGAGTGAGAATTTACCTTAATCTTCAAATTTTAAGAACATTTTCAAAAGACTTTTTAAATATAATATTTTCTCTATTCTAAAAAGTCAACCCTCAAAGTTATGCTATAAAAAACTCTTTAAATTAACATTTTAATTTTAAGAATAAGTTTGACTTTTCAAATTTGGAGAATCAAATGCACTCTCGATAATTAAATGCATTCAAAATATTTCAAATTTCAATGAATGAAAATAATATGATAATTTGGAGGGAAACTAATAAACATAAAAGATAGAAAAAAACAATAAATATTTTTTGGAGGTAGTAAAACTAAATGTTAAATATAAATAGTCCGTTGGAATACTTAAAATTTTACCTTCTAAATTTATAAATATTCTTTAAATTGTAAAATATATTTTTTTTAAAAATAAAGAGCTTATTGAAGATGCTCTAACACTAATATCTTTAACATTTTCACTAATAATGGACGTCATTTTGTACATAATATATCATTAGCATGTGAGAGTTGCAAGTCGGTCTCTAACTTACGAAAGAAGCAAATAGATCCTCGGTCAAATATAAGGTCAATGAACAATTTGTTACTTTATTGATTGGTGATCAACTTTCGAATTGAACAATAAATTTAGAACAGATAATGCAATTTTCACTTCAAATCTAAGAAAAAAAAATCTTGAATTTCTATTTATTTACATGTTTTGCAAATGTTTGATTATTTATGCAATTATTCAATTAGTATAAATTAATTTAATAGCAAGTTATGGAAATGAAATTTTTTTGGTGCAAATAAAGTTGTTGCCACCACGAACGAAATTTGTGGCCACGAATGCCTAAGGGACAAATTATCAACAAAATTAGTAAGTATTTTAATTAAGATAATAGTAACTATCTTATCTTAACTCACAATTATCAACTCATAAGAAAATCAGAAAAATATTTTTGCAGCCAAAATTTAATAAGATTGAAATGAGGGGTTTAAAAAGTTGCATTACAAAAATAATTGATTTTTTTTTTTTAATTTCACACAATTTTATTCGCTGAATTTTATTTTGTTTAGGATAATATTGTTATTCAAATCAAATGCGCCCTTTGAATTGTAGAGTGAAGAATTTTATTTTATCAAAGGTATAATATCTAAAATAAGTTGGTATTTATTTTATTTGAGGGTTGGCCAATTGAAGCTTTATGAAATTTTGTAAGCTGCATGCATGGGTGCAACCATGAAAATGAAGAGTTAGAGGATGTCAGTTGGGTGGTTCGATGAGATAGAGAGAAGGGACTGACAATCCACATTCGTTCTACCTGCAAATGGCCAGTCATTCAATCGTCTACGAATTGATCCATAACTGGACCATGCATTCTAGATTTTACATTACATCTTTTATATATATTTTTTCCTTTTTCAGCTACTCCACGCATCATCATCATCATCATTACTACGTATACATTGAGAATCGGATGTGGTCGAAATTCTAACATGTGGCTAAGATGTTCAGTCGATTTTTCATGAGCTAACGATGATGAATTTCTGCAAGAATTGAATCGGTAAAATTTATGTGCCACAACATCATATGCTAGAAGCTTCTCAAATCTAACATAACTCTAGAGGCTGAGCTCAACTTTAAAATCTAACTCAAACCCTACGTCTCAACCTGAGATTATTTTGAATTCAAATATATGGTTAGTGGTAAAAGACAGGGACAGGGCCAAGGCCAAGCGGCTTGGGATGGCTTGATCAGTATGAAATGGCATAGTATAGGCTCTCTTTCCAATTTTTTATTTTTTTATTTTATATATATATATTTAGACAGCACTAGTTTTTGATTGGCGAAAAAATGTGAACCATGCTTAGTTCATTAATTTGTTTTAAACAAAAAATTATTCAGATAAAACGATTCACTTGACATCTCTACTTGTATTGCAATTCAATAGATATATCTACTTTAATGGGGGAGCAAGAGTGATTAGAAACTTACACGACATCCACTATTGCACTGAACCATGATGTCAATAATTCAAAGATAAAAAACGTTTAAACTTCTTGGCCAACCCAACAAAATGGGTCAATGACATCAGTTAATCACTTATCAATAAGCAACTAATTTAAACTTTTATGTTGTATCTTATAATCAATAAATTATCACTTATTGGTGCCAACAAGAAAACCACAACATGCGATCGATCGAAGTAACCTGATTGGGTATAAAACAGTTGTATATTGACAAGTGGTGACACTGGCACCATCTACACCCAAAAGTTAATTATCTCCGCTAAGCTTAGATCAACCATCATCTTTAATAGAAATAAACAATCAACTATCACACTAACATTATGGAAATACTCCACAACCCCCACCCCATCTAACCTAACCCAAATGTAATATAATTTTTTTTCTATTTGAAACTTTTAGGTGTGAATTAAAATTTTTGAATACTTTATTAGTCCGATAAAATTATTATACTTGTAGTGCGATAGCGACTAAATAAATTTTAAATCAGTTAAATTATTTGCCAAATGTTTGAGAAGACATGATCTTTTTTAATGTCTATCGTGGAAGAAGACATGGCCTTTTCTTAGGGAACGTTATTTGTTAGTGAATTAGAATTATCAATTACAAAAGTAGATGTTATGAAAAACTCAAAGCTTGGAGCATTTTTAGTGCCCGATTGGCATGAGTTTTGCTTTTACTTTTACTTCCTATGAAAGGATTTTTGGAGGAAGTTACCTTAATTTTTGTTTATAAACTAATTTTTTTAAAAAAAAATCTTATTTCGAAAGTAATTTTACAGAAAGCCACATGGACCAACTTCCTTTAAAAGTTTTTCTAATTAGAATAAATATTTTTATAAAATTAGACAAATAAGTCCAAAAGTAACTTTTGAGTCTTAAAAATTCATTTTAACTTTTCGAAAGTCATGCAAAACTAGCCCTTAATGTATTCTATGGATTGTCATTTAAGTGGAACGTAAGTAGAAAGATTTTTATCTACATTTAATTGATGTCTAATAAATAGACAATAATTCAATAGTAATATTATATATATATTTTTTATCAAATGGAATAAGTGTATTCAGGACCTAAAATATCGATATTTGATAATTCTTTTAACAAAGACTAAAGCTACTTAGTCTCACTTGAGTTACAACCTCAGTTTAGGTGGCATTAAATCATAGGTTAAATGAAAAGTCAAATTAAATGACTTATTTAATTTCACATATCATTTAATGCTACATTAACGCCACCTAGACTGGGGTTGTAATCCCAGTTGGGCTACATAGCATTACCCTTTCACAAAATATATTCGAAATTATTTTATTTTATATTATATAGGTAAAACTTAGTAGTTGAAGAGAAATTGGAAGAAATAAAAAAAAAAATCAAGGAAAAATAGCAAAGTTCAAAGTTTGAGAACCAACTTGTAAATATTCAACGATTAATTCAGGCCACAAGACGATACTTCAAAGATTTTTAGGAGACAATTGGATGAAATTAGAATTCAAAAAGGTGTGAAATATGATCAAAATAGTATCAAAATCAATTTCCAATCGCACAAATTATATTTCAGATTTTTAGTCAAAAATTGAGACCCATTTTTGGCATAATAAACGTCCAAATTAGAAAAATTTAACATTTAACAAAGTTGTATCTCTTTGAGTTAGTTTTCCAATGTTTTTGAATCTCCTTAATCGGATAGAGAGAGAAAATTATGGCAAAAATGCTGACTGTTTTTTGCAGAGACAAAAAAATCTGCGCATGAATGCAATTTTCCTTATTCGATTGGAACTCTTTTGAAAATCAACTTGGACTTAATTTTCAACCAATCTTCTACTCCTACAAATACCTAATATCAGAACATATATTAGAGACCTCTCGTATACATTCCATACTCCAATATTCATCAATTATTATCATCAAATGAGGAAAATTTATAATTTTTATTAGAGATTGAAGGGGACTTGCAAGAATTCAATCAAGTGAAGATTCAGATTTGATTTTTTGGTAAAGAAGAGAATGCGCAAGTGGAGATTCATCAAGATACCATTGAAAAGATTCAAAATTCATCTTCATATTCTCAATATATCAAAAATTCGGGTTATATCTTTTCACTTAAATATGATTTCTTGTAATTTCGATATGTTAGACTAATTTTATACATTATTAGGATGAGATGAATACTTATTATGATATTTTTAGGTTTAATTAATTATTTTGACTTTAATTTGATTTGATTTGATTTGTGAATGTTTATTATCATTTATATCGTTCTTTTCAATTACCTGATCATCAATTGAATTGTTAGTGAATTTTATTATTATCGAGATAGACAATAGGATTTAAGCACAATATAATAAACATTGTAAAGCTCGATAGATGATAGATATATACCTCCATATTTTATATGATTTCAATATGTATTCTAGCACTTGTTAATGCATTTATCATATTTGCATCTTTTATTGAGAGGTAGAAGAGTCATATGAGGTAAATAGATTTGATCGTTATCAAGAAAGGTTTTCAATTGAATTAGGAACATTGACCAACATGAATGATTTCAACTTGTCACTTTAATTGTTACACTAAAAATAAAATAATAAAAGGGATTCGACATCTCAGCAACACATCTCACATATTTTAAAAACACATTTACTTACTTTCATTAATTTAATTGATAATTTAGGTATTAGTATAGAAAAAATCACAAAATTTGTTATTAAAAACAAATTTACTTACTTTAATTAATTTAATTGATAATTTAGGTATTAGTATAGAAGAAATTACAAAATTTGTTTGCTATTCGATTAAAGTTGTAATTAATTTTAACTCGATTAAACACATAGTCAATGTGGATTCGACACCCTATTCATCATTAAATTACTTGACCAGAGTCCCATACATTTGTGGATTCTCAAAGAATCAAAATGCTTGACTTTTGGTCAATTAAGAGTCATTTGAACAGAATTTGTCTAGATATCTTTATATCGCACATTTATTGAGATTTGGGACCTCTACAACAAATTTTCTTTAGATAATTTTATATTGGGTAATTAGCAGAAACGTCCATACCTTTCAAGTTTATCGTGAAAAACGTCATTACCTTTCATTTTTTGACATTTTTGCCCTTATTTCCACATTTCTTAGCGATGAACGTCCTTCAGTCCATTATCCGTCAGTTTCTCTATTAATTAAATATAAAAATGCTGATTTCTTTTAAATCAACAAGGGTAAAATAGCCTTTACCGATTCAACCCCTTCATCTCCTCTTACTCGCGAAGGTTCCCTTACGATTTTCTTTTTCAAAAATTCCCATCTTTCTTCTATTTCTACAGCCGTTCCTCCTTGCTCTTCTCATATGTTCTCATCTCATCTCGTGGGTGCAGAGTGGAAGCACACATTGAGACTTTCTTTAACGAGCGATGTAAGAAACATTACGTGTTGGGTATTTTCGTTTTCCATTTCGTATTTTGGTTTTTGGCATGATTGAGATTCTGTGTAGAGTTTTAATACTATCTATTGTTGCGCAGACCTTCGAGGAGCAGCATGTTTCTACCATTTTTTAGAAATCTCGACGATGATCGACCCAGTTATGGTATGTGTTCATTTCCTAAATTTTGTGTGAACTCATCTAATTCCACTAAGCATTCACAAAATGTCATTATACAATCCCCCAATTTATGTCTATTTTAGTATTGTGCATCCAGTGTTTCTCTGTCATTGTACATATTCCACTTTCGCGTGAATTCAGTGTCCATTTCAGTGTTGATGTGAATTTTTTCACTGTCAATGGCTTTCTCAATTTACTTTCCATTTTGAAGCAAAGCTTGAAACTCTCCAATTTGTTGATTGATTTTGATGTGAACTTTATACTATTGCATGCAGGTGGTAATTCTCAATATTTTACCGTCGAAGTACATTATGGAGGCCAATTTTATGATGAGCCAAACAATGTGGAGTACGAAGGGGGATTCGTTCTTTTCGTCGACTTCTTTCATGGTAAATGGTGCACGAGAAAGAATTTGCATAAATTTTTACACGGAACTTGTGATGAAAGGGTGTTAGAGTTTTACTATAAGAAGCAAAAATTGAGTTTGGTAATTATCAGGAATTGCTTGTAGCCATGTGATTGCCTCAGTTGTATCTAGAGGCCTGAACGTAATGGAGTTCGTAGATGACATCTATAAGAAAGATGCATATATTAGGACATATACACCATCAATTTCTCCCATCACAGGTCTAGACTCATGGTCTAACACAAGTTTGAACACTCTCAATCCACCAGTGTACACAAAGAGGACTGGAAGGCCAAAGAAAAACAGAAGAAAAGAGCCAAATGATGTGGCTTCTTCAAGTCAGCTTAAGAAGTCTCGAAAGTCGAAGAGCAATGCTAATATTTCACAATCAACTTCGGGGACAACAAGGAGTCAACAGAATAGATCAAGGCTGATAATTACATGTACGAAATGTGGTGAAACAAGACACAATATGAGAGGTTGCAAAGTAGCACCACCTCCAGCACCTAATTAGGATGAAGTTGTCTGTCAAGTTCTGTTAATTTTTTGGCTTTTGTTTTTGTTCATTCAGTGCACAGGTGGTGTAATGATGTTAGTGGATATAATGTAGCACCTTAGGAGCCTGTTACTGATGTTTTTGAGCTACTGGACAGAATTTAGCACATTCAGAACTTTTTTTTTTGCTGCGCAGTGAATATTTAGCTGAAATGAAAAAACTCTGAATTTTTTCATTATATGTGTTGATTTTTTTGTTCAGTTTTTGGTTAATTGGTGGATGAATTGTGTCCGAGATGCTGTGATAGAATTGGTGAATTTAGGGAGTTTGAGTTGCTGTGTATAAACATGTTGCATATAGAAGAAAACAGGGACGTTTTTCGCAAAAAAATTTGAAAGATAGGGATGTTATGCGCAACTATTTCTATAGGTAGTGACGTATTTCGCAAATAAATTTTAAAGGTAGGGATGTGTTTAGAAAAATATTAATACGTAGGGGTTATTATCACAAGGTTAATTTGATTATCAAAAAAGTGAACATGACTAGTTCATCTTCACCATTAAGCCAAAATGGGTCATTCACCATTGAAATCTAATACGTACTTTACAGTAACCATTTACACTCGTTCTTCTCAATTTATCCCTTTGTTACACCCTTAATAAGCATAAACTGGAAATAAACATCCAGTATATATTTTTCTAAATTGACCACCCATTCAATATATATATTTTGTAAATCTAAACTTTTCCAGTAACCCAACATGATAGCAACCATTATATGTAATATAATATTCTCTACAACATTTCTTCTTTATTTAATGTAATAATTTAAAGTATTTTCGTATTCATGTTACTGTTACTTATGGACTAAGTTGAAGGTGGGATGAAGAGGTTGAATAGGTGATGACTATTTTACCCTTGTTGATTTAAAAGAAATCAGCATTTTTGTATTTAATTAACAGAGAAACTAACGGATGGTGGACGGAAGGAAGTTTATAGTAAAGAAAGGTGGAAATAAGTGCAAAAATCCAAAAAATGAAATGTAATGACGTTTTCCATAATAAACTTGAGAAGTATGGATGTTTTATGCTAATTACCCTTTTATATTTTATAGTCTTCGCCTCTTTTGTTTTGGAAACTATGATACATGATTATAGCCTATTTAGTGGAGTCAAATCTATACAGCCTTGTTTGATGCCCGTTAAAAAGAGTTTATTTTGGGAAAGTGAGTTTTGGAATAATAATTTTTTGAAGAATATGTGATAAAAAAGTAAGAATTTTTTTTTAAATTTACGTGTAAAATATTTTATTGTTTGAATACATGATTGATAATGAGTTTGAGAAAAAAAAATTTAATATTGGGCAAACAGTGGCTCCAAAGGAAATCTATAGAAATGAATGGTGAATCCGACAGTTAAAGAAAAGGTAAATATTTTATTCAACCTCTAAACAAATAATGATATCAATCCCTCGCGATGGTTATTATCGATTTATGTGAGTAGACTTTTCTTTATTAACTATTGGTTTCCAAATAATTTCGATGATTGAAAACTCACTAAGAATTAAATAGTTTTTATAGGGATTCTGATGAAAAAACCAGAAGTTTATTACCCTAATTTGTAGGGTAAATTTTGAGTTAAAATATGGAAAATCAGAAAACATTTTAATGATTCAGAACATACTGTCCTCGGGATTTGTGTGCAAAGAATCTAGAATAAGACAGTAAAATAAAATTTTAAAAAATTCCACTAAAAAACATGCATATAATTGGAGTAATGTTATTAGTGGTGTTGGAATACTAATTTAAATAAAATGATGTGATTAGTTTGAGTAATGTTATTGAGCATGGTGTTTAATATCGATTTATATGAACTGCTCAATTAAATACAATGATTTATGACTTATTTAACCAATATTATGATATACTGATGCATAGATTGGTGTTCAACATCATCGATGTTAAATATAATTATTCGAAAAGTTTATATAGCATTATTCATATAATTTTGAGCATATCCAAGGCGACCATCAATTATTTAAAAAATTATGTCACATAAGCAAAAAATAGAGGGTATTTTTATAAAATTCATTTCCAATGCAAGCATGAAGCACAAATAAAAAAATAGACAATGTTTAGAGCTCCATTAGAATTCAAATACAGTTCCATCGAATTCAAATGTTTCTAGATGGAGTGACTCAACAAAAAAAATATATTTCCTTAGACATGATTCTGGTTTTGTTTTAAAAGAAAAGGACACAGTGGTAAGTATAACAATCCATAAAATTCATAGTAATACCCCCAAACTTAAACATTTGTTTGTCCTTAAACAAAATTATAACTTGAATAACAACAAACACACAAACATGCAAAAATATTTGGTTAGACAATCTAACTTTTTGTCTTAGTATTTGAAATTACAGTACTAAATCCACAAATTGTTTCAAAGTCACAATTTCAAACCAATATTCACTCTTCCAATGCAAAACTGACGTGTGTGTGTGTGTGAAGAATTAAATATACAATCATGAATTTACAAGTTGCTTCAATTCTCGACCCTTTGTAGTCAAATATATCCTTTCACCTCTCGTATGATTCACACACACCCCAAACTTGTTCTTTTTTCACTCTTTTCCCAGTATATAATCTAAGGTTGAATTTTTCATTATTATCCTTACCCTTTGTAGTTCAAGTGGACTTTTCTAATTATAAGTTAACACATTAATAAACAAAGATTCTCAAATTCTTTGATTGCTTCGACATTAGGACTAGACTAGGCTAATAATCCATCATCAAAAGTCAAGTTTTCTCAAATAAGTGTTTGGGACTTAACCAAGACATTTAGTACTTTTTTTTTCATGCACTTGCTTTTTCTGATTTACAAAACTATTTTTCTTTTTGCGTTCTCTTCCTTAAGTTTTCTAAATGACCCATGTAACAGGCTTTAAGCTGATAACCCTCAAATTAGATGATTTTAAGGCACCGAATTTTAAACACCCTTACAGACTTAATAACCCAAGTCAAAAAGGTTTCGAAAAGGATTTTCACATTTTTTTAAAAAAAAATCTACGCCTTGATCAGTGCAATATCCCTTATCAAATACCTATTCAAGCAAAATCGACCTCCAACTTAAAATTTTTGTCAAATTTTATCCTGTTAATCTAAGACATTCACATAAAAGTTTTCGCACATGGAATCCCTGTCCACTTCTATATCTTCTTACAACAGTAAAATCACCCCCAAATTGTGCTAATTTGGTCTAAGGATAAGTAATTTAGTATGGTTTGGATAAAACATCTATGTCCATCTATATCAACATATCAATTATATGA
>CAIGRN010035535.1:0-15222 GCA_903798345.1 Fraxinus anomala
TAAATTCGAAACATATTTTCGTGACAATAAACTCCATATTTAATTAGTTAAAAACAAATATAAACCACAAATTATAGGACGTGATGTCTACGAAATAATACTTTTTAACATTATAATAATGGAACGTTGATAATGTGGCAACTTAAGTGGAATAATGGAACAAGATAGTTCAATCATCATCTCTCTCATTAAAATTAAATTGCCATATCTCATTATTCCACATAAATTCCCACATCACCATGTTTCGTTATTATAATGACAAATAACATTACTCAATCTCTACTGATATTTACATTGATAGTGAGCACTACAACATGGATAATACCACTTGTATGCCCTTTTTCTACATCATGCTTAATATTACCATTGTTGACAACAAATGACTGGTTGAAAAAAATTGTCCAATAATGTATTGTCACGTGACAAAGTATAAAACTTGGTGTGCACCATACACACTTTACGTGCGATTGTTGAGTTGAGAGTATCGTCCCACAAGGAATAAATTCAATTCAAGTGTACTAACTTTTAATTAGATTCAAAGTGAGCCAGCAAAAGAAATTTGTTGATTACTATTCTAAATTAATCTATGAAAGTTTGTAAAATTCGAGTTTTGTATTTATATGGAATGAGTATTGGATTACGAATCCACCAATTATTATTTATTTCAATTTTCAATTACGTAACTAGTATCATTCATGCATTCTTGACCGTTGATAATTATATGGTAATGAATTCTCTTTTCCAAAACAAATTAAATCTATTATAGTCACGACCCGAATTTATTCCTAATTCGAATTGAAATTCAATTTCACAATTATTTCAAAGATTGCAATCGTGATAAATATTATTCTCAATATTTATTGCACGTATGTTAATCAAACTGTATTGTAGACCTATTGTGAGCTTCCCAGAACTACAACGAGTAACTAAATATTTAATTGGTGATCAAACAATCAAATAATAAAATTACTCATGCAAGAGTTATCAAGAAAAACAAAAAAATTAACTAACTACTTGTCTTAAGTTAAAAATAAAGAATAAAATGTTTCATCTTCATCCAATATATGAGAAGAACTAGCATAGCATGTTGTTATGTAAATTATACAAAAAGATTTAGAAAAAATCACCCGGAATGGAAAACAATGATTGGAAGGTGAAAAATCAATTGCTTCTTCGTTAATCTTCAACTCGGACTTTGAATCTTCAATTTCTTATATTCTTGTGGTGAAAAATAGGGTTTTGATATGTTGTTTCGTTTTGGCCGTCCCGCGCAGAGGCATAACTATCGCACCCACGCCATTGGGCTAAATGGCTCTCGAGGTGGGGAAAATAGGGTACACCGTGTGCGCGCGCAAATTCGCTTCGGTTCGTTCCCGAGTAGCTTTCAGTATTTTAGTCATAACTTTCTCTATAAATATCCGATTAAGGTGATTCAAAATATTTTGGAAAAATAATTCAAAGGGTTGCAGTTCTATCGGAAAAATGGTTTTCAAGGTGAGACTAAAAAATTGAAGTATAACTTTTTTTGTTGAAAATTGATTTGTAAAAATACTTCCACTATATTTCACTCATTTGACCTCCAATTGCATCCAATTGATTATAAATTATCTTCAATCATATTTTTGTAGTCCTAATCAACTATTGAATGTTTACACTTTGATCCATAAACTTTAAATTTCATTTGTCTTCGCACGTTTTTCGTTCATTTCTTTCAAATCCATCAATTTGTATTGAGTTCAACCTAACAAACATAATTAACACAAAATTAAGCTATTACTCATCCAAATTACTAACAAATACTCTAATTTACTAATCTAGATAAGTGTATAATCATACACCAAGCATGATTAATACAAGATTACTCTATTTGGAAAGTAATTGACTTTTTTATGTTGTTATTATCTGGAATTGCTAAAAGAATTATTCTTGTTGTACATAATTTTTTATCGAATTGGTTATCAAATTGACAAGTGGCGGCTCCCTTGTGAATTCGATAACCAATTCGGTGAAAAATTATTTACTTGTTGCATGGTTGTTGCTAAAAGGCTGATCCCAATTCAGAAGCCTATGGGGGGAAAAGCTGTATTTATGTTAATGCTGACATTCAGGAATTTATAGCGCTTAATTAGTTGACAGAAGGGTCATTAATTGACTGAATCAATGCGCCTCAACATTCGGGTGTACTTATGTTATACAATTATTATGTTAAAAAAAAAAAGGAATTCAATGAAAAAATTAGAGACATAAATTTTATAATAAGCAAAGATTGAAAATTGTAAGTACAATTAAAATATAGTGCAACAAATAAAAATTTTGATATATGATTGGTTTTGTTTTAATTTTTAATTTCCAAAAAATCATTTATTGATTTTCCCTCATCTATTATTTAACAAAATTTTTTATATGTCAATAGTCAATAAATTCAAATGTTAGTTTGAATAATTTAAATAGTTTAATACTGAAATATATATATCTTATTAAGTGCAATTATTGTAAATTAAGAAAAAAGAGAGAATTGACTTTCCAATTTTGGAGAATCAAACACTCTTCTTTTAAAAAAAGTTAAAATAGAGTTTTTTTATTTAGCTTATTTTTAAATTTTAACTCTAAAAATATATGTTATTCTGTATTTAGAGAATCTTTTAGAGGTGCTTTAAGTTATGTGTAGTTGAAATTCAGATTTTTAGTATATATTAATAAAAATTGATGAAATGTGCGGTTGAAAAGTTATGGATCCTATGAAATATGTGTTTAAAATTAATTATTGATTTTTATTTATATTTTAATTAAATCTTGTTGTTGAACCAAACACAGACAAATGACCATGATCTCCATATCTAGAAATGGAAAAAAATTTATTTAACACGATACTCACGGGATCTCACCCCGAATGGGGGAAGGAATTACCAACCTAATGGGTATACAGGGTGGGGCGGGACATGGTCGTTGCCTTGAAGTGGGTACGAGACGAAGCTATCACATTTTCAAAGATAATTTTAAATTTAAATATTTTTTAAAAAAAGATTTATTATCACTTTCAAAAAGGACATAAATTGTTCTTAACAAATTGTTATTCACTAACTAAAAATATAAAAAAATAAAAGCAAACAAACAAATAAAATTGGACGATATATGGGACATGCCTCGAACCAGTCCCATTTTAATTGAGTACGAGGACGGAATAAGGTAACAAAAATATTCGACAGGACGAAGGACGGAAATAACCAACTCATCTGCCACGGTGGATTACGTCACAATCACATTCAATGAAAAATTAGATTTTACATGGCCCCTATTTGTATACAAAATTTTTAAATAATTTATAAATACAATCAAAATCAAATATTTATTTCAATAACTCATTATTAATTTATTACCGTGGAATTCCTCCTTATTAACAATTTAAAAATTTGCCAAATCAAGCCTTAATTTTGGCGCACTATATCTTAGCCTATGTTTGTGCTCCATTTTTTTGTGTAAATTGAGTTTTGTAAGAGTGAATTTTTGGGGGAAAAAAATGAGTGGTTAAAAAAATATTGAATTTACATGATAAATATTTTATTGTGAAAATGAGTGGAAAAAAATGATTTTTTTGGTGATGGGGATCAAACAGGGCTAATGTATATTAACTTTCTTAATTCCATAATGTTGTAATTGAACAAATCACTTCATTGAAATTGAAACAAAGCAAACTAGGATATCCTCGTTTAAGACTTTTTGATCTTTAATTCAAGAGGAGAAGAGATCACGGGAGTTATCGGAAGAAATTCAAAGACGATCTTAGACGTGATAATTTAAATGTCAGGACACAAGTTCAATTTTCCACTTGGTTTGGACTATTTCACTAGTGCAATTTGTTGTAACATAAAAAAATATATTCCAGAACCTTAAATTTTGTTGTCATAGTTTTGCTTAAATTAGCTCCACGCTTAAATTTGGACATGGCTTGTATAGAGAGAATTTTCAAAGAAAGCAAACGTAGGCGGCTTCAAATAGAAATAAGAGAATTCTGAATTGGTGAAAGAAAAACGTTGGTGTTTTTGGTCCAATAAGAACTACCAAAACTGCTATTAATTAAGTGCAAGATTTTAGATTTTACACTGAGGATAGGTTTTAAAACTGAACAAGTTATCCATAACGATAGAAAAGGAAGATAAGCTGCAGCTCATCGCTTCTTGGAGACACCAACAGTCTTACCCCTGCGGCCAGTGGTCTTGGTGTGCTGTCCACGCACGCGAAGACCCCAGTAGTGACGGAGACCACGGTGGTTCCTATCGGTGCCATGAAAAAGAATAAATGCAATAACAAGCAAATGCAATAAGCCTCAATGCACCAAATGGATTATATCAAAACAAGACAACTGATGAGAGGTACAAAATCAAACCTGATCTTCTTCAAGCGCTCAAGATCATCCCTGAGCTTCATGTCAAGAGCATTGGAAGTCACTTGAGAAAATTTTCCATCCTTATAATCCTTCTTCCTGTTCAAAAACCAGTCAGGAATCTTGAACTGGCGAGGATTTGCAACAATTGTCATCAAGCTGTCAATCTCAGCAGCCGAAAGTTCACCAGCCCTACAATGATTATACAGATTAACTTACAATTATTACAGTCAATAGGATGTTTGAGTGAAGAAAAAGAGATCCTCCTGCATTTTACATAGAACATAAAGAAGATGAGGAAAGGATATAGCAGTTATCAAAGAACGTGTAGCTTTGCATCAATATAAAACTCGGGTAATGTAAATTGCGGGTTATTTGTCTTGCTCTATTGAGCCAACAAATACGCAAGGTGAGAAAAATCATTTAGCAGTATGGAATATGGATTAGGACTTTGGCGAGGCAGAATTTATGGAAACGTAATTCCAATTTGAATGCATATATTTTCAATTTGGTTACCAAGGGTGGTCCAAATCATGTGTCAAACCTATCAAATGTAAAGGCATAACTTTTCAGGATAGACGTTGCGAGAAGTTGCAGCATAGTTATTAAGTCAGACCCATTTATTTACCTAGACAAAGCACCAGGTCAGTAGTCCAAACAAGCGTCCATCACTAATTGGACTGTAAGCCTAAATTAACACCTCCAAGTCGACCAAAATTAGTTGCCTTATCTATCTACTTGTGGAGCTTCCGTCCTAATAACATTAATTTGGACTGATCTCCCAAAAGAAAGTCTCTGACCCATTGAAGTTCTAGTACCTCATTTTTAAATTCGTTTTAAAGATTTCTAACCCATTTCTATTTTTTCTATTGTGTATAAGCCAAAGTTATATATGTGCTCCTTACTTCATTTGCCTTGTTTTATGCAAGTAATGTTGACTCTAAACAAAGTTTTTCCATTGCATTGTTGTACGATTCAAATATTTAATTACACCCCAAACAAATCTCAACAAAAAATTGCCACATATAGAATCATGTCAATAAATCAAATATACTTAGCAGAAACTACAGGAATACAAAATTAATACATACACTAAAAAGGGGAATATTTTTGGGAAAATATCTTCAAATAAATAAAAGGCAAACGAGATAACATAAACAAAAAAAAGGGAAAACAAAAAAGAAGAAGAAGAAAAAACCTCTTGTTCATATCAATATCAGCTTTCTTGCAGACGATGTTAGCGAAACGACGACCAATACCCTTGATGGAGGTCAATGCGAACATAATCTTCTGCTTCCCATCCACGTTCGTGTTCTGGACACGGAGAATGTGCTGGAAATCCTCATTTGCTATTAGCGACTGCGATTATTTTACAACAAAGAGGTCAAAAAAAAAAAAAAGATCAATACACAGAAAAACGAAAAGGATTCAGCTGTTCAATTGAAAGGGATAGACAGATACATAGGATTTACCATGATTAGGTTTTGGAATCAAGTGGCGGAGAAGCCGCGTTTTTTTTTTTTTCCTTCCCCCGACAGCCGGCGGCTTTGCTCCACTACAGATGAGAAAAGAGTAAGAAGCCGGTAGCCCTAATTTGGGATTTTATAGTTTTTATATGGGGTTGCCTCTAGGCCCTTCACCTTTAATTGAGTTAATTTCGCCCTGTTCGAATAGAATATGCCATTGTTTGACCCTGTTAAAAAAAATTTCTTCCCAAATTTTAATCACTTTGCCTAAATAAAATAATATTACACACAAATTTAAAAAATTTCATCGTTTTTCAATCACACATTCTCTAATCAATGACTATTTCAAAATTTATAAATTCTCCAAAATGGGGGCCAAACAACGACTATATAAATTCAATCATATATAAATATATAACTAAACAATAATTATATTCTTAATTATTATTCATTATTATCCATACTTTTATTAGACTCACTATATTATTCTACTAATACATTTATAAGACTGCAAAATTTCAAATAGTTATTAAAGACTCCTTCCGTCCCATATATGTTCGTTTTCCTTTTTTGCCTATCACAAATTAAAGCACTTTCGTTGTCGGGAATATAGTTAATTTTTTTAGTTTTCTAACACGCCCTATTTAATATGCTTTATTATCAACAAATATGAATTAGTCATATTTAAACAATTATTTAATGTAGGAGAATATTAGAACAAATGTAAGAAATTTTTTTTTTTTTCAATTGTATTAATTATATTTTCTTAATTTATATAAAAATAGAAACAAATCTATCTTTGTAGAACGAAATGAGCGTTATTAATGATTTAGAAATTATCCCTTGGATGGCAAGCCAAAAAGGAAAATTATCAAATATGGTTAGTGACATTTATTTATTGATGATCTTATTCTCGACCTTTCAAACGTTGACATGAGAGACAAATTTGCTTTCAAGGTTTTTTTTAATAAGGATTTGTTTGAGAGTTTTTTCATCGATTCTGACTTTTTCTATTTGCATCATTTACAAGAAATTGAAAATATCGGTGCTTGTAAGTTTCTTTTGGGCAATCGTTTTAGGTGATTTTTTAAATAACCCAATATTTATATAGTATAATTTTTTCCTGTATTTCTAAACTCATCAAATTGATGGCTTTTGATCGTTTCTCAATTTCTCTTTCAATTTTACCCTATTAAATAATTATTTACAACTCGTATTTTTTTTTCAAAATTAACTTGTAAATAAAATTAATTAACTAAAAAAATTAATTATAAGTAAATAATTTACATATAAAATAAAAATTGACTTCTGTGTAAAAAAAAAATTGCTTATAAAGTAAAAATTCTACTAATAAGATAAAAATCACTTATAAAATATAAAAAATTAGTAAGAACTAACTTCTGTGTTAAAATTATTTAAAAGTATAAAATTTACTTGTAATTACAAAGCAGTGAAGGGAGGGTGGGCAACAGGTACCAGTGTACTACGACCCCTTTGTCATACACATATATCCAAAAACAAGTGTAGTTCAAGTTATAAATTAACTTATAGGTAAATAATTACTTAAAATAAACTATCACCTGTGAGAAAATTTTCATACAAGAAATTATAAATTGAAAATTTCATAAGATGCATATATATAATTTTATTCTTTTAAAAATGTTCAAACCGTTGAATAATAAATTCTAAAGCATATGTTGTACTATTTTATAATCATTAGTAAAAATCACTCAAAATTTGACCTCTCGTAAAATTTCAAAATGGAAAAACCCTCGCAATCATTACCCCCAAAGTCTCAAGCAAGCCCCAAGCATTTGCTTTAATATTTAGATAAAAAAAAAAATCATATAAATAATAAAGGATGAAATGTTAGATAATAAGGGAAAAAAATATGGAAATTACACAACGCTATTTTTTTTAACTTTTTATTTCAAAAATCAAGTGCAAACATTTTTTCTTTAAAATCAAGAGCACCCCACCCCACCACACCACACCACACCACACCGCAACACATTTAAAAACATGTGATCGCCACTCTTTCATTCCACTCTCTTTCTTCTCTTTTGTTCGGCCGCCATCACCACCACTGCTCATCATCATCATCGAAATAAACCACCCCAAACACTACAGTGAGAGACCATCACGATGTCGTTGCACAACGGTGATAGTTTTGGAGTGGTTTCTTCCTGTTGCGTTTTTCTATCGCAAGTGTACGATATCGTAACAAGTAATACGGTGAACATTTGAGTTCGAATTATCATTTCTACGAGTACTATACTTTAGAACTTAATTAGATTTTTTTAATTTCTATTTGATGAAAACAAACAAATAATTATGTGTTATTGTGAGTTTTTTATTTAAACAATTGAAAATAATTAAAATACACAAAAATTAGTTGAGAATTCAAATAATGAAATGATATTAGGGCTGAACGATTTCACATATTGATCTTAATTCAAGATTCAAGAGCCTAATGCTATGTTCAATTGAATTCTTCTATAATATTCAATTTACCCCTCACGAATTTTTATTGAATCTATCTAACTAATTCAATCATATATCTCTATGCGAATCTACCTCAGTTAAACAAAATATTGGTTCTAAGAATTCATATGATGATATCAATATTTAGTATATTTATCTCTACACATTATGCTAATATACCGAATTTTACTATATGGTCTAAATCTTAAACTCACATATCGACTCGTAAAAGATTCACAAAATCATCAAATTAGTGATCAAGTAATTCAATGTATTAAATTCATAGTAAAATCAACACATGTATGATAAAATACAAAGAATCTTGAATAAAAGAAATAAAGGGTCTCGAGTAGATTACATTGTTCGCCTTAATGTAAAATTTAGCTACTCATAATGATGGAAGAAGAAAAATATGAAGTTATCGAATACATCACCGAATTTTGAATATAGATGTAGAAAAATAAATCAATCTTGCACCAATATATGCTTCATCTTCCAATAAATGCTTCAAAACTTAAATTTCTTGATTTTTTTCTCCATTGAATTGCGTTCTTCAATCTCTTGTAGTATTCTCTTTCTCTCAATGTGTGCTCCCCCACAAATTGTGTGAAACTTTTGTATTTATATACTCATCCCTCACGTTTGTGTTCAATTTAGGGTTTTTATGAGCTTCAAAATGGACCAAAAATGTGCCCTAGATGCACCTAGGCGGCGCCTCAGAGCCATGGGAGTGACGCCACGGTGCTACGAAGACAGAGTGGTTCAGCGCCACCTTTCAGGAGAAAAACTACAGTGCACTTCCTTTAATATTTTTATCCTAACTTTCTTCACAAATATTCGATTAAGTTGATTCAAATTGGGTTGTAAAGATAACTCAAAGGGATAAAAAAATTTTAGAAATAGTTGTTTTCCAATTCGAACGTTTACTATGCCAAAATCGGGTCTCAATCTCCGTCTAGAAATCTGGAATATTCTCGTGCGGTTGAAAATTGATTTGTGAAAATATTTTAGTTATATTTCACTCATTTTGACTTCTAATTGCATCGATTTGACTCCTAGCATTCTCCAATCTTCATCGTGAGCTTTGACACAACTTTTGATTATTTACACTTTAGTCCCCAAACTTTGGATCTTGTCACTTTTTCGTCAATTTTCACTTCTTTCTTTCAAATCCACTTACATTCATCAAGTTTCACCTAATAACACATAATATAATAAATTGAGCTATAATTTAATTAAAAGAATTACGAAATGTCAATATTTTAGAGTCCGAATATAAAATACACTTATCACTTCCTCATCTGATTTGATGTGAACTGCTTAGTGGTTTTTGTTGGTGATTGTAGGTAGCTTGCAAATAGTGATGGTTTTTAGCAGTTTGCAATGTGCAAGGGTAGTGGCGGTGGGATGATGGTGGTGGTGGTGATGTGATAATCGTTCGGTTGGTGCCATTGGTGGTGAAGTGGAGTGGATTGGGGTGTGGTGGTATGAGGAGAGTTTATATACCAATAAAATGGTTAATTTGTGATCAATAATTAATATGTGACCTAAAAAGTATTATTACAACTAAATTTATAATTGTAATTCACATTTTGCCTTTGTGACCAAACTTTTTTTTTTTTTTTTATTAAGACCAAACTTTTTTTTTTTTTTTTTGTGCAGATTATACCAAAAAATTTTATATGTGTCACCCATAATCTCAAACCCTTAAAACTTTATTTTCCATCCCATCCCATTCCGCCCCATCTTCTTCCCCACCCCCACTTCATCCTACTAAAAAAATAGCTGTTAATTGGGTCATACGGGGATAATTTTTCTCACCAAGGGGATAATTTTAGCTAAATATTAGAGTAATACTATTTAGCCCCATTGTGGTTATAACTCCAGTCCATGTGACCCTATGTGATAAGTTAAATGAAATATGGAATTAAATGACTCGTTCAATTGTACTTATCATTTAATATCACCTTATCGCCACATAGACTCTGGTTATAATCCTAATATGGATAAATAACATTACTTAAAATATTAAATAGTAGACGGTACTTTCCAATACCCTCCATAGCTCGTGAAATTATGGAGTAGATTGTGACTCAAAAATTGCGGGTTCAGCTAAAGTATAATCTTTTGAAAGTGGTGGCAGACCAGTAACATGCGCTCATTACCACATGAGAGTTGGGCTATTTGGTTCCTGTACGTCTTTTCAACTTTCGTAATACTTAAGGATCTCCATCTTTCTTTCTCTCGCTCAATCCCCCATCCCCCTTGAATGAAAAGAAAGCAACTCGCTCAAAGCCCCTTCATACAAGATGGAAGCACGAACATATAAAAGACAAGAAGATATGAATTTTTCTTTAGAGGAAGATGAATTTTTCAAACCATCACTGGAAGATTCACATAGGAAACTTAAAACACGGTTTCTTTTATTTTCTTTTTTGGTTTGTCTGGGTTGGTTTCTTTGGGATTAATCCAGGGCACGATTTTACCTTCATGCCTAGCACCCATTCCGACACAATTGCTAATTTTTGAGTATGATGAAGTGGGGTGTAGTGAAGAATAAAGTTTTAAAAATTTGAAATCATGGATGACACTTTACTGTAAGGAGATTTTCTGCACCTAAAAAGTTGTATTCCACGTTAAGGCAGTGTTTGAAATGCATACTTTTCTAGGACTTTATGGCTATTTGATTAGCAAAATTTTCCCCGAAAAATGTTCTCCTCTCCCTCCACCCACGTGCCTGTTTTCCTGGAAATGTGGGCAAATGTTTTCTTGCTGTTTTTGTAGATTTTGATTTTTTAAGTTTTTTTTTTTAACTATTGAATAAAATTCTAGACACAATGGTATAAATATTTTTCACTTTTATTGACAATTTCTATACAAAAGAAAGCCAAACGAATGATATTCGATATGATAATTTTTTTTAGCGATTCGAACAAATTCTAAACCCAACTGTAGAAAACATTATCACTTTAATGGACAATTTCCATAAAAAACGAAGCCAAACGGACACCAAACTTTCAACATTTTCCAGGTGAAAAATTATACCAATCATACACAATTAATTACAATTCCTAATAAAATAATTTTTAGGCAATTCAATTCCCTGTAAAACATTTTTTTTCCACCCATTTTTCACATTTGCAATCAAAGATACCCTAAATGTTTCAAACAAGAACATTTTCAGTTATTTCCAATAAGTAGGGGAGCTTTCCACAAAACGTCTAATATGAAGGAGGGTTTTCTGCTATTAAGCCTACTTATAACAGGCGATTTACATTGAAATCCACAAAGAGTCGACTAAGATTAAGGATACAAATACAAGTTTCAAGTTTTTCAATTAGGTTTCTCATAGCATTACCATATCCAATTTGAATACAAAGAGATTATTTAAATCCGGTTCCTCACAGCACTGCCATGTTCAACCTGTAAACAAAGAGACCATAACAATGCAAAGCAGAATTCATTAACTCTTGTGTAAGCTATGTCATTGAGATAAGACTTTATTAGAATCTGACACAAACATCCCACATAATTTTTAACAATTCAACATTAAGAAACTTTTAAATTAGACTAAGATACAATAAGTATAGCCGATGGTACAGAAACTCCACTGCAAAGACAGTGCTCTTCCCGTGTAATTCATAAACAGGGAAGGCACAAAATCCTAGAAACTTATTTCTTCTTCCCAGCCTTGGCCGCATCTCCAGCCTTTGTCTGCACAACAAAAGCAGATAACATAAGAATATCATGTGATCAAAATTGCCATAAAGGTTATATTAAGACAAGGCAATGTCTTCCAATCTCTTTTCTTTCTTCAAGTGCTTGAAAAGCTACCTCTCTGCTTTTCTTAACACACAAGTTCTTCGCGAATAAGTTAGCTTTAGGGTATTTTCATGTAAATTATAACTTCAACTTAGACCAAATAGTGTGAAAAACCCTTGCATGTGTTTTCTGTTTTACAAACATAATTCGCAGAATCTCTCAGAGCAATATGGACTCTACCTTCTTTACTCCACGGATCTTCTTAGCCCTATTCTTCCTCTCCTTCAGCTGCTTCCTAGACTTCTCAACCTTGGTATCAAGACCATTCTGCATAAAAAGGTTATCATATTTTAAGATTTTAGAGACGAGCAAATCAACCATCATAGAACACATACCCAGAATGACCAATTTATCAGAGGCAATATAAATATATTTCACTAACAGGAAATTTTTGCCTTTTCTACAAATATACATTAAAGAAAAAAAATATTATAAAGTTAGCACACTAATAAAAGAGCTACTGAGTCGGAAGAAGAATGAAGTTCAAAAACAAATACAATTATGGGTGAAGGCACATGTTTCGTATCTATCTATTAAATGATGTGCAGTAAAAACAACTGCCCAGGCAATGTAAACATGGGTATTACAACTTACAGAGGAACGTATTACACAAAATGATTCTATACTGTCACGAAGCTCAATTTAGTGATTTGTTATTGACCATCTCAACAATAGAAGACCGAGAAATAAAACAAAACAACCATCTACAAGCAAGTATACGTATTTCACATTCCCCCACAGTCCTAGTTAAGTAAAACCTTCATCATAAAAAAGACAAGCCAAGAACTGCTAACAATTTGACTCTCAACATCCATAAGTAAATTGCAAAAGGCACTTCATATGTTTCGTAAAAGACTACATTAATAGTTGAATAGGGCGAGGAATTACCCTGATGAGTCTATACTTTGGCTCATATTTCTTAGCATTCTCAACAGAATCATAGATCAAGCCAAAACCAGTAGATTTGCCTCCACCAAAGTGAGTCCTGAATTTGAACACAAAAATAGCATTGGGATCTTTAACCTCGTACATCCTCGCCAATTTCTCCTTTAGTTCAGCCTACAGTAACAAGATAAATAGGTAAGATATAAAGTTGTATACTTCTATCCACAACAAAATCACATAATAATTGCGCACGTCCGTAAAATTGAAGGGGACAAACACTTCATCTCAGAATTTACTGTAAAAGAAAAATATAGAGCATAAAGCATAAATTTAGCAATGAGCGAACTTGAGACTAGTTAAAAAAAATCACCATACACCAGCTTCTTTTTGTATCTACAAACATTTATGATTACTCGTTCACTCCATTTCCTATTTCCCATCATTCTATTATTGCTAGTTCACACATGGTATAGCTCTAAAAAGAAAATATTTTGGTTAAAACATGAAATAAGATCATACAAGGAAAACATAATATATTCTAGAAACTACACAACATATTCCTGCATGAGTCTTGAAGTTATGCTCTTATGGACTAAAATATTGCCAAAAAAAAATAAAAAATGCAATAGATTTTCTTATATTGTAAAGGAGCAAACCTTGGAAACATTGGGTCGCCCTGGATGTAGCACATCAATGATCTACCAAATAAACCCATAAATAACAAATATTAATTGAAGGAGAAGTTCACAAAGTGAATAAAACCAACATAAATACTATATTCAAATAAATACAATTATCCAGTCCTTACAAATTGTTTCCTGGAGAGGAGTCGATTGGTCATAAACTTCCTAGTTCTGATAGTTACTGCCTTCTCCGCCATTTTCCTTTAAAAGTCAAGGAATAACCCTAAGTCATTCAATTACAATAATGAAGGATAGAGTAAAAAACGCACGCAGAGAGAGGCGCCGATAGAAAATTACGGTGTTGGATTAAAAGATTTACGCCTAGAACGCCGCCGCCTCAGCCACTGAGCAGTGTCGATAACAGACTGTTCGTCTACTTCACCGGCGATCGAGTCTTTAGCCCTAGGTTTAGAAATAACTGGGACTTGTTTTATATGCTGTTATGGGCCGAACCGAAAGAATAATGGGCCTATCTCAATGTTATTCTTATTTGGTTGGGAAGATTTCATAAATCATGGTTTAAGTTTCGACAATTCAAAATGCGATAATTACAGGAAACTCTACTTTTCAAGATTCAAAATCAAAAATCAAATTTTAGTTTTAATTTTCAAAAATCAAATATTTTATATATAGATAAGTTTTTTTATATTTAATTAAATATTAATAATAATATTATATTTTTTAATATTAATAATATTAATATTACAATTAATCAAAGTCACCCAATTCGTCCCAAACCCTAATCATTTTTCCATATCTTTTCTCTCCCTATCCTCTCCATTCTCTCTCGCGACGTTGCGCTAACAGATGTCGACAACGACTCACGTGTAGCGGTGCGGTGTTGTGTAGTGGGTGCTGTGTGTGGTGGTGTGGGTGTTGTGTGGTGGTGTTGTTTTGGGGGCGATGGTGGCTGTGAATGGCGTTTTGGCGATGGGTGCTGTGTGTGGTGGTGTGGGTGTTGTGTGATGGTGTTGTTTTGGGGGCGGTGGTGGCGGTGAATGGTGTTTTGGCGATTATCTTTCTTCTTCCCTCTTCTCTCTTTGTGAACAGCAGCGTCGCGACGCTGCGCTGACTGATGTCAGCGATGACTTACGCATAACGATGCAGTGTTGTGTGTGGTGTGTGGTGGTGTGTGCGGTGTGTGTGTTGTGGGTATGTGTGCAGTGGCGGAGTGGAGTTGTGGTTGTGGTGTTGGGGAGTTTTTAGGTTTTTTTTTTTTGGTTGTGCAGGTAGATGTGTTGGTGGCTATGGTAGATCAACGACGATTTTGGTGAGGTTGTGGGGGTGGTGCATTGTTAGGTGTGTTTGGTGGGGGGCTTTTGGCTGTGGTTGTGGTCTAGTGGCTGTGGTAGTTTCTGGTGGTGGTCGTGTAGGCGGTTGAGACATTGGTTATGTTGGTGAGGTTATGTGTTGGGTAATATACAAGTGATTGGTGGTTGTCAGTGGTTTTGTTGGTGCTGTTGTGGCAGTGAGGGGGTGGTAAGGGTGGTCGAAAGTGGCC
>CAIGRN010035552.1:0-10441 GCA_903798345.1 Fraxinus anomala
TTTTGAAGACATTGACATACAAGATATCAATATTAAAGATATTGACATACAAGATTTGTATCACTTAATACAAGAATTGAAATTAGTGGGAATACACTCTTTTTCTTTCGATCAAATTTTGTCCCACTAAATTTTCTTTATAAGGTTTTAATGAGATGGGATTTTATTCCAAATCATTTGTACTCTTTTTCATTTGTTGGTATTTTTGTCCTATCAAATTTTTACAAAAAAAGATTTCAATGAGATAGTTATTTTGTAAATAGTCCTTCATAGGAGAGTATTGTAAATATAATAGTATTTATGAATGAGTTTTATATCCCTACAGTCCTAGTCACTATGACTGTTGCATTCCTTATAACCCTAATTCTTCCATATAAATAAGAATTTTGGTTTTTTTTTTTTCTCTCTAATTTGTAACAATTTAACAATTTTATTTAAGTTAATGTATTGTAGTAATACAAATTTATTGTAAGGCTCATCACCCCATTTTTGTCCTCACGTTTCTCTTGTACAATCATCTTCTGTATTTTTTATTTTTATTTTTTTGTTTTCGCAAAACAACCCCTTCCGTACCTAATTAAGACAATATTCCTCTTGGATTATGCTTCTTAACTTTTTAACAAACAAACTTTGCTACGTGTATAGAGATTTTGTACATGTAGCATGACATAATGTCATATGTGGCATTCTGTAATTGGACATGACTAAAAACTACAGTGTTTGTAGTTACGTAGTGCTGCCAACACTGCATCTTGAACTTGTATATGTTAAATTCTTAACAAAATAATTCACAATTAAAAAAGAAAAGTTTTAAAGCAAAAAGTAACAAATAGATAAAAGAACAGAATGTGTAAAAGAGAACATTCAGGAAAAAAATTATTCAGAGCTCGTGGGCAACGAAGGTCCCAACTTGGGTTATGAGTACACACATTTTCCATTTTATTTTTTAGAATACAAATAGTTTCCATTTTATTTTTTAGAAGGACAAAAAAAGAGAAAGATTTACAGTAATATGCAAAAGACCCGTATCAATTATTATTATTATTTATGACACTGAATGAAGCCATTCTCGTTTAGATAAGTATTTTAGTTAATTTCATTAATTGTCATTGAAGTTCGTGCAAAATTTAAAATTGATTATTAAAGTATTTTTAATCATATTGGCTACTACAGTCAAACCTCTATAAAATAATAATACAGGGACCAAAAAAAATTATTATTTTAGAGGGTTATTAATTTATCGATAGATGGAATAATTTATTAATTTATCGATAAATGAATATTTATTAATTTATAGAGTATTTTATATTTTTATTACTTATATTATGTTTTACTATAATACATTTAGAAAATTAAATGTGGTGAAATTCAAAATTTAATCGTAAGCAAACAAAAAGACACACATGCATACATTAAAGATGAAATATTAATGTATATGTATTGGTTTCAAAATTTAATATCTTGAAGATTAATCTTTCAAGTTATTTTATTTACACGGGAAACATAATTTCTATTGTCATTAGTTTAAACTTAAGATCCCAACCATTCGGATTTCATACATTTTTCTTCAAAATCATGATCCATATGATAGTTGTACTTTACCAACTATTTCTTTGAAAGAGACATTTCAAACAGTCGTAACCTAAAATAATTACTTTGTACAAAATGAAAAAAAATGTCAAATGTAGTATGTGCATTGCCAAAAAAAAAAAAGAAACAAAAAAAAAAATCTAGAAATGAAGTTGAGTTTGGTTTGAGCGCAAAGAAAAGGGAAAATGCTTTATATACAAATTTTGAAAGAGGCAAAAAAAATTGTTGTCAAATTAAGTCATTGCTTCGTCCTCATTATTTGCAAACTACATTTTTTCCCTCTTATTTTTAATCACACATTTTTCAATAAATAACATTATACGCAAACCCAAAACTTTTCCTTATTTTTTAAACATACATTCTCCATCGAAATATTATTTCAAGATACATTTTTGACAAAAAAATATAGGGCTCAAATCAATTCTAAAAATTTATTAATTCGTATTAATATGGGGCAACTATCGTCGACGCAGATAATCGCATTACTTGCTTAATTTCTTCATTTTGAACTCAAGATTGTATTTCAGTACAATTAGGTGTGCAGCTTCCTTCAAATCTTTCTTTGTTTCAAACAATTGCTTGACATACAAATTCATCATCGTCAGGAAACATTCGCGAAGAATTAGAGGCGGTCCACTCGATTCCGTCTCTACGCTCCCGTCCCATTCATGTCTTTGACGGAATAAAATAATCAAATCCTCATTTGTAAATTCTTTATCATTCTTGTTGTCGAAAACTATCGACATAATTCTGTATGTAACAGCGAGATCACGATCATTATCAACCACATCATCCTCCCGAGCTATCTCCACTGTGTCCCAAAAACTATTAGTATTGTGATCCCCTCCATCCGAGTTTTCGAGTTCACTTTCTGTAACGTTCTTTCTTACTAAAGTCACACAAAAGAGGATTCATGTTCATGTTGTTCAATTCAAATAGGTAGTTCACTTCAGCATCAGAAGCAACATTCATAGTTGGAATCGGAATGGATGAATGCTCATTGAATTTAAATTTCAGTTCCATATTGTACTGAGAAAGATCAACTTTGAGCTTGTTTGCTAAATCGAGGTACATTTACACATATGATGTGCTCGATGTTATGAAAATACAAATATCACCACGCATATCACTCGACCATTCCATACATATTGATATTTTTTTATCCAATTCAAAATTACCAAGTAACAAATTGGAACCACAATCATATCTGCATGAAGAAACAAATTTTTTAATTATATTTAAAAAATAATTGAAAAATCAACCCAACCACTGACTGTTATGATTTTTTTTTAAAAAGCAGCTTAACAGTTGTAATGGCCTGCTTTTAACAGTCGGTATTCGTAACAGCCGGCTCTTACAGTCGACTGTTAACATCAACAGCCGACTGTTACGATGACCATGATATGAAGGTGAAATTTTTTTCTTGTTTATGCTTAAAAAAATTATAGATTTATTGAATTTTTTTATCTGGATGTTAATTTATGTCGAAATAAGATTTAAACATATTGTACTTATCAATTCGAAATGATAAACGTAAAAGCAAAAAATTTCTTGTTCAATGTTTTATCAATTTTTGAGATTTTGAGATCGAAGCAAATGAAAATGAGAGAGTTTTTAACTGTGTTGGAATAAACAGATAAGAAAAGAATTGATTTAAAATTTTACGTGGAAAGTGTTTGATTTTTACTTGTTAACTAAAAGTGTAGTATTGTCTTTTAATTAAAAATTATTTTTTTATAATTGTATTGTTTACTTAAATACATTTTTGTCTTTTACAATTCAAAAACCATTGTAAAAATATATCATTGTTGAAAATTCAAAATGAAAATACGAGGGTTTGACTATGCCATTTATAAATACCCGGTCACATGAATTTGTGAAACTTGTCCATAATCAGAATTTAGTGCAACGATTTGTAATTAATAGAAGAATTAACCTTTTTTAGGTTTCATAATTTTTTAATGAATGGTCAATTGCAAACTGTTAATAACTTTAGTGACTTTATCTGTAAAATTTAACTGTATATTTTTCATTTCAATCTTGAGAAAAATGTCGTTCTCAAGAAATTTGCCAATAATCAAGATCAAGAATATCCGAATTTCTTGCAAAGCATAACAGCACCAACAGTTGTAGATCATAGATTCCCTCCAAAAGAAATACACAGAATCAGTCTCATCAAGATGGTGGCAACGTCACTTGTATCGTCTTTCTCGCCCGTAACTTCCTTAGCTAAACCTCGCCGAGTCAACCGGTAAATAAACATTCAATTATTCACACATCCCACAATTGAATTTCCCCAAAAATCATTAATTCTGAGCGCCTTTTTTTTTTCCTACAGATATTCAAGTGTGGCAATGGCGTCTGCAAGCGTGAATGTGGATAATGTGAAAGTTACCCAAGGCTTGGGCAATTTACCAAAGATTGATTTGACTTCTGTTCATGGCAGGTAAATTTCGTTTTATATTTGTGAATTTTTAGTTCAAGGGTCTTTCTATGAGATTATGGTGATAATAAACTAGCATTCTTTCCACCAGATTATCTCGAAACTTTATCATCAATTTAATTTTATACTATGTTATTTTAATATTGAAAACCAATTTCCGATTCAAATGTTGTAAGGTAAAAATAATCACTGTTGACTGAACACTTGAAAATCTTATCCTCCTGCCTCTATAATTATTAAGTGAATCTTGTAGTGAACCTATTTCAAAGTTCGTAATCTACAAAAGGAGCCGTAATGAAGAGGTAATTGTTCTTCCATGAATTGTGTTCTACTTCATGGAAAGTTATACCTGACATCCTAAGACTGTAAACGGTAAAAATAATGAGAAACGATTCTGTTAGTGAGCCGTGCTATTCAACTGCTCTCCCTCCATCTCCCCTCTCTCCTTTCACTTTGTGTGTGTGTGTGTATTGTTTCTAGGCAAAGTTCAAGTTTGGTGACCTGCATTTGAGATGAGTTTGCGACAACGTGGCAAGTTTTTTTGAAGTTTTATTTGCATTTGTATGATACTAGGGAGTTGTAATTTCATGTGTAACAAACTTGCAATCTTTGAGCTACTCAGAATGTAGCATACCAGCTGGTGTGCAAGCAGGATTCCTTTGTAGCCGTAAAATAATGTTTTCCTCCATAGCTTAAGTTACCCAACAAAAGCTTGTCTCTGTTGCATGAAGATTTTATGAACTGTTTCCATATATCAATCACTCTTCAACTCTGCAAGATTGTTTAACAGATTGCACATTTTCTTCTTCCATTAAGTAGCCAAGAGAACTGAATTATTCATTATAGAAATTGTAAAACTGTCAGAGTTGTGTGATTTTCTTCATAATTGAAAATCATTAAATGGAACCATGTGAGAACATGTAAAATAGATGTCATGCTGACTCTTGAATACATGAGATCAAACTTGAATGATATTATTTTTGCAGCGAGGCAGAGATATACTTATTTGGAGGTTGTATCACATCCTGGAAAGTGGCCAGCAAAGATCTTCTTTTTGTCCGGCCGGATGCTGTATTTAATGGAAAGAAACCAATCAGGTATTCCCTGCCATTTTATACACACAGAAAAAATATTTTGCTCTACATCATAATTTTCTAAATCTAGAAATCACTTGAGCATCCACTTCTCATTATATGCATTAGCTTAGATTTGAGAAAATGAAATCACTATTTAAGACAATCATTTTTACCAACCGCGTTCCTTGTTATAGTGGAGGAGTACCTCATTGTTTTCCCCAGTTCGGACCAGGTGCGATTCAGCAGGTAATTATACTTTACTTTTTATTACTCCTTCAAGATTTCTGTTTCTTAAGAGAACAAAAAAATAATAATTCATTTGAAAGGACCCTTCCCAAATAGCTTTCATGGTTGATGCGCTTTTCACTTTCAGTGAAAATAAGATGCCTCAATATTAGTTATTCTTCCGTATTTCATAAGCAGACAAACTATATAAACTTAAAGGCTATGCTGCTGCCATAGAAAAATCTTACTTAAATTAAATCTAGAAGTACTGTTTAAAATCTGGTTTTCCTATGAACCAATAATTAGTGACAGGCAAAGTTTTTGTCGATCACTGCCCGCCACCACGAATTTATCAACAATTTAAGGTGTCTTCAGTCTTTCATGCCAAACTCTTGCTTAAGAATGTTTACATGTTTCACAGCATGGATTTGCAAGGAATGTAAACTGGTCCCTTGTCAATTCTGAGAATGTAGAAGGAAATCCTGTTGTCACTCTTGAGCTGAAAGATAGTCCATACAGCCATTCCATGTGGGATTACAGTTTTCTAGCTCTATACAAGGTTAGTAAGTTACAGATTCATACATTTTTGTTAGTCTCTAGGCCATGCATAATATACTGCCGTCATTTAGATATTTTTTGACAATTACTCGATAAGCTACTAATTCGTGTTTTTTCTACTATGTTGCAGGTTACTCTAGATAGAAATGCGCTCTCAACAGAATTAAGAATAACAAATACTGATGAAAAACCATTTTCGTTTACCACTGCTCTGCATACATACTTACGTGTAAGTATCGCTTTTTACTTACTTGGGAGACATAAATTAAGAATTTGTAATTTGTATATTCAATTTTCTATTTTGAAGCTCATCGTAGTTGTTTGTGTAATAATTAAGTTCAAGAATCCTTGATGAAGCAATTTACAGACAAGTACCATGTGGAATAAGGGTGTGAGGTTACACTATTATACAAGAATCTAGAATCTGGAGTACTTTATGTTCATATTTGGTATGGAATACTGGCTGGATAGGACAATATGATAGGTACCTGGTATTTCGAACTAAGAGACTGCCGAATGGAGGGGCTGCTGCTTGCTTTGGATCGGCTCGACCTTCGAAAGAGGTTACGATGTTGGTCTGTTGAAGCCAACAGAGAAGAAATTAGTACTAGTATTTCAAGAAAATGCAATTAGGCTGCTATGTATCAGGAATTGCTTTGTAGAGTTGAAATCTGCAAGTTGAGAACAATTGTATTCATTATTCAATGAAGAAATGGAAATTGAATGAACTAATCCCTGGGCAATTCGAGAGACCCAGAAAACTCTCCTCACTGACTCTAGACTCTTCCAAATTAGTTCTAAGATGATTGACTCAAATTCCCCCCAATTACATTTATTCCCCTCCCCTGACTGAATTTACCAACATGACCCTAACTCAAAAGACTCAATTTACCAAAATGACCCTGACTCAAAATAACAACCATGACAGAAGAAGTAAACAACTTGATAGTAATCAATAGTATTAATTTCCCTGCTGTGTCGCTTCTCTCTTCTTTCTTCTTGCATATATGAACTTAACAGGGGGCCTATCATTACCCCCTTCCCCGAAAACCACCTTGTCCTCAAGGTGGAACTCCGGGAACTGCAGCTTGATGTTGTCATAAGGCTCCCATGTCGCCTCAAAATCCAGGGAATCCTTCCATTTGATCAGAACCTCCGGTCCAGAACCCACAACTGAACTAGAACGGACCTGTAATACAGATTCTGGCTCCACAATGAATTGTCCATTTGCGGCTAACTGTGTTGGTAAACAGCACATGGCTTAAATTACGCCAATGACCTTCCTCAACTGGGATTCGTGGAACACTGGATGGATGGCAGCCCCCGGAGGTAGCTTCAATTTATAAGCAACCTATCGCACCCAAGTCACAATCTCAAACCGCCCATAGTAGCCCGGAGAGAGTTTTGCAGACCACCTATTTGCCACGGAGTGCTGACGATACAGTTTCAATTTAAGATACACCAATTCTCAGACCCCAAATTGTATATCCCTACGTTTCCCGTCGGCAGTCCGTTTCATTTGCTGCTGTGTAAGTTGAAGGTGTAGTTTCAATTCCTCTAGGACTGCATCCCGCTCAAGTAAAGACTGCTCCACAGATGATACAACGGTAACCCCTTTTTCAAACGGCAACACTGGAGGTGGGTCACGTCCATAAACAATCTGAAAAGGGGTATGCCTAGAGGCCGTTTGAAAAGAAGTGTTATACCAAAATTCCGCCCAAAGTAGCCATAAGCTCCATGATCGCAGTTTACCGGAGACGAAGCATCTTAAGTACGTCTCCAAACACCGATTCATCACCTCGGTATGCCCATCTGTCTGTGGGTGGTAAGAGGAACTCCGCTTCAGCACGGTTCCCTGCGCTTTGAATAATTCCTCCCAAAATTTGCTCATGAAAATTCGATCCCGATTTGACACAATTGACTGAGGTACCCCGTGTAGGCGGATGATCTCCCGAATAAACACTCGTGCTACCACATGAGCAGTAAAAGGGTGCTTGAGGCAGATGAAATGACCGTACTTACTCAACCGATCAACAACCACCAGTATCGTGTCCCAACCGTCTGACTTTGGTAGCCCTTCAACAAAATCCAGTGAGATGTCAGCCCATACTAAGTTTGGAATTGGAAGTGTTTGTAATAAACCTTGAGGAGACAAAGCCATATATTTATTTTGTTGACAAACCGCACAGCGAGCCACATAATTCCTGATATCCTTTTTCATACCCGTCCAATACACCTCTCGTGCGATCCTTCGATATGTTTTGAGAAAACCTGAATGACCTCCGACACTAGAGTCGTGACATTCCTTCAACATAAGTTCCATAAACTGGGAAGATTGTGGTAATACCAATCGGCCCTTATAACATAAATTTCCCGCCACTATTGAATAACCAAGTTTAGTCTCAGTGCCCGCCTGTAAACAACTTACTATCCCTTCCAATTCCACATCCCTTGCCACTTCCTCTTTAATGTCATCCAAATGTAACACCCTGGGTGTTGATAAAGTTAAAACATGTATAGTCGGCTCCATCCTCGAAAGGGCATTTGCAGCTCGATTTTCCAGGCCTGTCCGATACTGAATCTCGAAGTCAAAGCCGAGCAACTTAGTCACCCACTTTTGATGTTCCTCACTAACTAAGCGCTGCCCAAGGAGAAACTTCAAGCTCCGTTGGTCAGTCCTTACGACAAAGTGTCAACCCAACAGATAATGGTGCCATTTCTGTATGGCAAATACTATTGCCATCAACTCGCGTTCATAGATAGATTTCTGCCGAGCAGTCCGCAGCAACAACTGGCTAAAATGGGCGATGGGATGACGATTTTGCATTAACACTGCCCCCACGCCATGACCCGAAGCATCGATTTCTACCACAAATAGCTGCGAAAAATCAGGTAGTGCTAGCACCGGAACCTAGGTCATTACTGTTTTCAATTCACTAAAAGTTGTCTCAGCCTTGTCATTCCAAATGACGCATCCTCTGCCTTCATTCTAATTTGATGATACCCCGACTTCAAGTCCAACTTTGAGAAAATCACTGCCCCATGCAGCTCATCCAACAACTCATCTATCACTGGAATCGGGAATCGGTCCGGAACCGTGATCTTATTAAGGGCTCGGTAATCCACACAAAATCTCCGACTACCATATTTCTTTTTTACCAACAGTACTGGACTCGAGAAAGGACTACAACTCGGCTGAATAATCCCCGCTGCCAACATCTCCCCGACGAGCCGCTCAATCTCATTTTTCTTAAAATATGGGTAGCGATATGGTCTGATATTCACGGGAGTCGACGCTGCCTGTAGTACGATTGCATGATCATGACCTCGAGTGGGGGGAAGTAAGTTTGGCCACGCAAAATCCTCGTTGTAACGCTGAAGCAATTCTCTGATTGAATGAGAAAGCCCAGACCCATGTGTATCCCCCTCCAATTCCAAATTACTCAACTCCAGAAGAATTCCTTGGTCACCTTCCCTGAAGGATTTTACCATAGATTTAATGGTCACTTGCGTCCTCTGCAAGCTCGAATCCCCCTGCAGACGAATAGTATCCTCACCGACTTGGAATTTCATCGATAAGCTCCCCCAATTAACTTGCATCTTTCCCAGCATACCCAGCCACTTCATTCCCAAAATAACATCAGTATAGCCCAACTGGAAAGGCAAAAAATCTTCTACCACCCAAACCCTGGCAAGGAGAGGACCACCCCTTTACAAATGCCCTCTCCTTTTACCGACTTACCAGTACCAATGGTGACCCCGTAGCCACTCATAGCTGTTGTGGGTAGCCTCAGTTGCTTCGCCAAATTTGCTGCAATGAAGTTGTGGGTAGCTCCACAGTCGATCAAAACCACCATTGGTTGCCCCAAAATGGACCCGGTCATCTTCATGGTTTTTGGGGTGCTTAATCCCACTACTTAGTTCATGGACAACTCCACCATGTCACCTCCTTCAATACCCTCCTCCCCTTCCAGCTCTTTCTCTTCTTCCCCTCCTTCGAGATCCTGCACTACTAATACCTGGAGCTCTTTATTTTTACAACGGTGACTTGGTCTAAATTTCTATCACATCGATAACACAACCCCTCTCTTTCTTAAGCTGCAGCTCGGCATCCGTGAGCCTTTTGAACGGAGCCACCCCTTGGCGGCGATAGTCTCACGCACCCCAGTCGAAGATTTTGGGGGATTTGAATTGTGGGGAAGAATTGGGGAAATATGTAGGTTAAGGGACTGGATATTTTGAGATGGTTTAAATGGGCTAGAAGTGGGAACCTGCCCATTAAAATTATTTCTCCATCTATTTGGGCCTGGCGAAACTTGGTTTCACGAGGTGCTTTTCTTCTTAGCACAGAAAGGGACACCGTGCGGCAGTAGTTTGCTCTGCTAGACTACCTTCCGCCTTTTCTCGGTCGTTTCGGAACGAAAGAAGATTTGATTACAAATTGTAGAAAGTTTACAACACAATTGAAAGAAAATTGATCATTGATTGCTTGAACACTAGAAATTACAATTGCTGAAAACGGTAAATTACAATGGCTAGTGCATGGGGC
>CAIGRN010035584.1:0-10346 GCA_903798345.1 Fraxinus anomala
TTAAACTGCTAATAGTTGATTGTTGATACTAAGAGTGTTATATACTCCTTGCACAGGCGATTAAGGAACTGGGCTGGAGAAGATCCGACCTCGTGATTTCTACCAAGATTTTCTGGGGCGAAGGATCGGGTCCAAACGACAAGGGTTTATCGAGAAAACACATTGTGGAAGGAACTAAGAATTCACTCAAAAGACTGGATATGGATTATGTAGATGTGATTTATTGTCATAGGCCTCATTTGTGTACTCCAATTGAGGAGACCGTGAGGGCTATGAACTATGTGATTGATAAGGGATTGGCATTTTATTGGGGTACCAGCGAATGGTCTGCTCAGCAGATTACTGAGGCTTGGGGCGTGGCTGAGAGATTGGATCTTGTGGGTCCCATTGTTGAGCAGCCTGAGTATAATCTATTCACCACGCAAAAGGTAATGAAAACAAGTGATAAATTCAATGTTTGTTGCTATTTAGCCCCCGTCTACCATTAATCTAAAATTTTATTTGCTATAGTAAGATTCTTCACCATACATTCACACAATAAAATATATTACACACGAACCAATAAAGTTACTTTAAATTTCAACCATACATTAATAAAGTTACTTTAAATTTCAACCATATATTCTCCAAAAAAAAAAACTATTCAAAACTACATTTTTCTTCCAATAATGAGAGACAAACAAGCCCTTATTTGTTTTTTTTGGCGAGCATTGTTGGTTGTGTAGAGCTTAATATAGTGTACACTTTTCCTTTCCCCTTATAAAGATATTAAGGCGAGTTTGCGTTCTGCGTGCCATAGTAAAGAGAAAACAGACTTCCTCCATATGGTGCAATTCTACAGTAGCTCTCACCTTGAGAGTGAATCACCGTAAATCGTGTGTGTTTTACTTGCTTTTGTTTGTCCTATCAACAACTCCAACCCCTTAAGTATTTAATTCATAAGATATTCGTAAAATCCCGGAGAGGTAGCTGCTAGAACCTCAATCCGAATGCATTTATTTAGCAAATCATCACCTAAAGTGTGCAGAAGCAAGTTTCTTTTTTGTGTATTACTCGTATTTCCTCCTCTTACTACCTCGATGATATTTCAATCCCGAATTATGTGGGAATTGCAGGTTGAGTTGGATTATCTCCCTCTTTACAACAAATATGGTCTTGGTCTTACCACATGGAGTCCGCTTGCATCCGGCTTCTTGACCGGGAAGTATAACTGGGGAAATATTCCATCTGATAGTAGGTTTGCCTCGGAAAATTATAAGGTAAAACTAAAACTAGAAGTCCATATTTTGGTTATTTTTCGAGCTTAAATCTTGCCATATTTTGACACTGATTTCTCAAAAGAATCAAGTAGATAGTTGGAACTTGTGTTTAAGATTTCTAGTAGTTTATGCTGGCCGAGTTACGCTGAGGCAGCAGGTGGTTGTTCAAATGCCTATTTGGCGTAAACAGGGTTTTTCTATTCATTCGTTTGTTAGAATCTTGCCAGCAGATTATGCATTCTTGTGAATCAGATTTTCACTAAATTATGATCTTTGTAGCATCTTGCCACCAAGTCGATGGTAGATGATTCGCTAGAGAAAGTGAATGCTTTGAAACCAATAGCAGAAGAACTTGGTGTGCCTTTATCTCCGCTTGCAATTGCATGGTGTGCTTCAAATCCTAACGTTTCACCTGTTATTACTGGTACAACCAAAGTGTCTCAGGTCAGCTTAATCCGTTACCTCATCGTGATTCTTTTCTGTATTCTTCATGCTTTGGCTTTTGTACTTCATAATACCGACTTGTGCACTTCTTGTTTAGGATTAGACATTACCCCCTCGTTGAGGAGGCTCACTTTAAACACGCATTCTTTCTCAGTACAACCTTGGTTCCGTAGTTGTTGAGCCCAAGTGAGGTTGGCACCTTAGGATCCGATGCAATGTGTTGCTTGTGAAGAATGTTCCAACAAAATGTATTTACGTTTCACGTCATAAAATTTTGACGAGTTTTGCTATGCTATCATTGTTTCCTTAGAATTCTTGCACTTTTGGTCATCTCATAGTTTAATTCGGTATCAAGAGCAATAGAACTTGAAAATCATGACTCTTGTGTTACTATGAAAATATGCATGTAATCGTCATATGTGATAGTTTAAACTTCTTTTGCTAAACATAGCTTGACGTTTACTTATATTTTGCTTGCACTAACTCTTTTGAGTTATTTTCACGTAACATTTGTTACCAATTATCGTCTTCCTTTCACGAGTCGTCTGTTGCTAAAATTTTCGCTCCCATGTAGTCCTTACTTTCTCGCCAATACAGGTTCAAGAGAACATGAAGGCTATCAATGTCATCCCATTGCTCACACCTGCAGTGATGGAGTCAATCGAGGCTATTGTGCAAAGCAAACCTATGCATCCAAAGGTTTACCGGACATGATGCAGAACAAAAATTTAGAGTGTCCGCATAAAATGACATTTTTTTTTTCGAGTCACAATAGCAAATATTTGCTGCATTGGAGAGTTATAGTATACCATAATTTTTTTATTAGTAGGATTTTTGTGCAAAACATGAAGAGAATCATTATTTATTGAAAATAGCATTTCAATTAAAATTGCCTTTTGTTTCATCCTATGTTATTGAATGGCAAAGGAGTAAATTGGCCACTGAGTGAATACCCCAAAAGTTAATTACATAAATAGTAAGTGAAATTCTAAATTGGCCCTTAAAGTTATTTTTGAGCCAAAATAATCACTAAAGTTCACAAATGATGCCAATTTGATCACTCTTTTTGCAAAGATGTTGTTGGAAATGGTTTATTAACTAGTGAATTGGGTCAACTTTGAGCTCTAATTTTATTGGGACCCGTACTTCGATTTTAATGGGACCAAGCATACTCCAGTTGCAATAGATGCTTTACCCGAAGTAGGTGGAGGGTTGGTGAAGGGTGCAAATTTGTCAGGTTTTGGTTCTTTATATGACCAAGGCTGGTTTGCTAATGAGCCAAGGTTACTGTTGAAAGATTTGTGCAAAGGGTGCTTGGAATATTGATCTTCTTCATGGGTTGCAGGGCGACAATTTGGTGGCTTACATTCAGACTTTGGCTATTTGCTTAAAGTAAGTGCCGGTTAAACTTATTTGGTGTCCTACTTCGTCAGGAGTGTTCTCTACTAATACGGCTTGAAATCTTTTACGTGAGACCAAGGACAAACTTCATCTTTTTCAAATTGATTTGGAATAAATTGCTCCAGGTGAAATCTCAGTTTCCTTTTGGCGAGTTTGATATGGCATAATACCAGTGGATGGTGTTATTAGAAGTTGTGGCATTCCTTTGGTAAAATGTTATTGCTGCTCTCTTACAAAGGTGGAGGACATTGAGTACCTGTTTCATACTAGCGAATCTGTCACATGCTTGGCTCATTTTGCTAACATTTTTGGGGCTGGAATTGTTTTTGCTAGTTCATGGCATGCGGTTCTTGTTAATTGGTTGCACCAATTTGATGGTTCTTCGCAAGTTCACCAACTTGCTCTTATAACCCCTGCGCTGATTGCTTAGGAGCTTTGGCCTTCACGCGACGAGGCTAGATATAATGGAGGTTTGGTCAATGGGGATAAAATTTGCTCCAATGTAAAACACTGGTTGATTGAATGGTCCATTTGATTGGTTTAAATTCCATGAAAAATGTCACATCCGAGGAATTCAATTTCTATTTTAGTTGTTTGATACGAAAGTGAAAATGAAGTTCGAATTCCAAAGTACAACCACTTTAAATTTGTTTTTTTGTTAACTTTATGGAAAATGTATTCCTATGGAGTATTTGATTTTTTATTTTCCAACTTACATGAAATTGGAAAACATTTTCACTTTTGCCAATCAAACGGACCCTAAGTCCATTTCTCCGTCCATCACGTGCTACTCCCTCTTGTCTTCATGCTGCTCGGCTCAAACTCCTTTGACAACTAAGGCTTCTCTCCTTGTTCGATGGTACCGTACCCCTCGTAATATTCTTAAACTTAATATCGATGATGCTAGTTGTGGCAATCCTGGTAGAGCTGGTTGTTGTAGGGTGCTTAGAAATTGGAAAGGAAAATTTGTTTCTGGCTTCTCTCATTCTCTTGGGGTAGCTACTAATTCCATGGCAGAAGCAATGGCTTTGAAATTGGGTTTGTATTATTGCTATCTTTTGAGGGTTTCAAAGGTACGGGTTGAAACTGATTCTCAAGTGGTGTGTCATTGGTTTAATGGGTTGGGCATTATTCCTTTGTCTCTTCAGCAAGTTTGGGATGACATTGTTGATCTGGGAGACTTCATTAATTTAAAAGTCACCCATGTTTTTAGAGAGGCGAATTCGCCTGCTAACTCGTTGGCTGAGATGAGTACAACTGTACACTCTTAATTTTGTACCTATATTAGAGACTTCACTAAATCAACGATAAGTTGTTTTTTCAGATTTTAGTGGTTGTCTTTCCTTTCGAATTCATTGATTGTATTGTTTTATTACTTCCACTACTTGTAATCACAGTTTTCCTCCGGCATAAATGAGGGCCTATCAATAAAGTTAAGGAGGCGCCGTCCTCTTTCAAAAGGCAAAAAGAAAAAATCTACTCACAATTGCATTTATATTGAGCCCCCATCCATGTGCCCTCCTTCAACATAATACTATTTTCATCACAATCATACTAATTTAAAACGCCCATTTACTTAAATTAAGCAATAAGGAAATATATAATCAGAACTTTCCCATCCGTCTCTGCTATACGAATGGCAACAGAGTGAGACAGGACAAACGAGGTTATAGTTAATCGACTCCTTAAAGGTGCAGCTTCCCATTTTTGGACCTCTAGTTTTTGTTTTCATTTTTATTGTTTTCTTTTAATTATAATCCTCCATATTTTTTCAACTCTCGACAACCATTTACTTTAGTAACATATTTGTTCCTAACCTTGTTTTCTTGTCACTTCATCTTTTCATTGATTAGCACAATGTATCTCTACTCAAGATTTCTACATGAATACTCAATTTGAAGAGCGTGAAAAGACAACATTCCCTTAAATTTAACAAGCACGAATAAAACGAAGGGTAATTATTTTCACGCTACAGTTTTTATTGGTTACATCACATTTTTTATTGCAACAAAAGTTTTCAAACTTTACTCATAGACAACTTATTTTAATCGTATTCTTGCCTTCAACGTTCCATTAATTAGCACATCTTGTTTCCTGATAATGATTTCCGTTCAAATGACGCATAAGAAAGGCATAAAAAGACTTATAGTTCTCTATATTTTTAAATGAAATTTGCTACATGTACATCAAAATTGTACATAAGAGGTTACATAATATGATGTTGATGAAAAAAATTGGGACGAAAAAATTGACTGTGTTTTAAACTGACAAATGATAGAGTGTCACGTATCATTATGTAACTCATTATATAATTCATGTACATGTAGCAAAATCCTTTTCAAAATAAGCAAAATAAGAAAAAAAATATAAAAACTTTTCAAAATATTTATTCTTCATTTGAAACAGAATATTTGAATATTACGTATCATCCGTGATAACATAAGTTGTTGCAAAAATAAAATAAAATAATATAATATAATATTAAGAATATTTGAATATTACGTATCATCCGTGATGACATATGCTGTCACAAAAATAAAATAATAATAATAATAATAAAAAAAAATTAAGAACACAAATGCGACAATTAATAAAGATTGAGAACCTCAATTGCAATTATTATGTAACGGCCACACGAAACTGTGATGTTGAATCAAAATTTTGCTAATTAATAAAAATTTAAGTATTAAAATGCTAAGATGGTTCCGATTGATTTCTAATGCGAACTAGTGTTTGCCATCTGCTGGTGGGGTTGTCTGCTGGTTTTTTTGCACCACCCCACATGTATTTTCTTGCATTTGTCTGATTTGGATTGGTTCACGAGGTTCTATATTTGTCTTTTTTTCTCGATTTTTTGCCCTTTTTGTTTGCTATACTCATAGAGAAATGAAGAGATTGAACTGGTGGGTTAAGTAGCCGAAGGGCCTCAATGGCTCCAATCACTGGCTGCAGAAAAAGAAGTTGAGATTTCTTTTTAGTTTGCGTAAGTTGCAGTGATTTTTTTCTGTAATATTCTTTCTCGTTTGGGAATATGAACTGGGTTTTATTCAGTTTTCAAATATTTATTGTGGAATTTTTGGAATTTTAGACTGAATGTCGAATGGGTTGCTTTCATTTGTTGAATCCAGTGGTTTGAAGAGTTGATTTGGTTGCAGCGAGGCAGTTTCATTCATCACACGGTTGATTTAGGATACTGATTAGTGTAACTTTGGATGATTGGATTGGATATTGGTAGTCGAATAATATAGTTGTCGGTAGGCTTTGTATATACTCCTGAGGCATGGCAGGCGTTGATGTTTCTAAGTATGCACATAGCCCTGTCCATAAAGCAATAATTTTGAAAGATTATTTGGCTCTCAGGAAGATAATTGCAAGCCTCCCGCAGCTTTGTGACCCGGCTGAGATCCATACTGAATCAGTTTCGGTTGCTGAGGAAGCTAAGGCTGATGCCATTTCTGCTGTGATTGATCGACGTGATGTTCCTAATCGGGACACCCCACTTCACTTGGCTGTAAAGTTTGGTGATGACACTGTAACCGAGATTCTTATCCTTGCCGGGCCAGATTGGAGCTTGCAGAATGAACAGGGATGGAGTGCACTTCAGGAAGCAATTTGCAATGGGGAAGAAAGGGTTGCGAAGATTATAGTTCGGCATTACCAGCCATTGGCTTGGGCAAAATGGTGCAGAAGATTGCCACGGTTAATTGGGACAATGAGAAGGACGAGGGATTTTTACATGGAGATCAGTTTTCATTTTGAAAGCTCAGTCATCCCTTTCATCTCGAGAATTGCCCCTTCTGACACTTACAAAATTTGGAAAAGGGATGCCAATTTGAGGGCAGATATGACTCTGGCTGGTTTTGATAGTTTCAGAATTCAGCGCTCAGATCAGAGTATTCTTTTCCTTGGTGATGGTTCTGTGGATGGAAAGTTCCTCCAGGGTCACTTTGTATGGTGTCACACAAAGATAAGGAGGCCATGAATGCTTTGAATGGTGCTGGAGCTCCAGCAACTGAGGCAGAAGTGCAGCAGGAAGTGATTTCCATGTCTCAAACCAATATATTCAGGCCTGGGATTGATGTCACTCAAGCAGTTCTTTTGCCTCAAATGACATGGAGGCGACAGGAAAAGACGGAAATGGTGGGTTCCTGGAAAGCAAAAGTTTATGATATGCATAATGTTGTTGCAACTATTAAATCAAGGAAGGTTCCTGGAGCCATGACGGATGATGAATTCTTTAACCCTTCCAATGTAAATGAAGCAGAGAGCGAGGAATTCAATGATATATTGACAGAGGAAGAGAGAAGGCAGCTTGAGATTGCACTTAAGTTAGACTCATCAGATTTAAGCAATGAAAATGGTAACGGAATTATAGCACACCACCATAGTTGTTATGAACAAAGGGATATTCCCATTGAAAATATAAATGGTTGTAGAAATGGAGAAAATAGGCAGGAAAAAAAAGGATGGTTCAACAACTGGAGGAAACGGGAAAATAAACAAGAAGGGGATAAAAAGATTGCTCCACCAAGGAATTCTCTACTGATTTTCTAGAGGATTCTCCTTCTAGAAGTCTAAATAAACCTAGAAGGCACTCTATGGAGGTGGTTGTGAAGCAGGACGAGCATCGGAAAGTAAAGGAATCCATGGCTTCTTCATCAATGAATTCTGATAGTGGAAATCGCCTCAAGGATGGAAGCCGTGAGAATGAGTATAAGAAAGGGTTAAGGCCTGTTCTCTGGCTTTCTCGAGAATTCCCACTACAAACTGAAGAGCGTCTACCGCTGCTTGACATTTGGGCAAACAAAGTTAAAGCTATACAGCGATTTAAGAGAATTACTCACTTCAAAACTTCCAAAGGGGACCTTCCCTGTCAAGGTACCCTCGTTATTTCTATATTAGCCTTTTAAATTCTACACATGATTATAGCTTTATATGGTTTGGTTGATCAGGGCTCTTAGCATGTAAGCTTTAATTTATGATCTTAATCTTGGGTGATTTCTTTATCTTTTTCTGTGTATATAATCAATGGACTTCACATTGGGACTATGCTACTCTCCTTGACTGGATATGTTGTATCAACAAATCCGAGTAAAGTAGAATTGGTTATGTAATTCTACTTTTTCGTCAACACACTAACTAGAAATAAGCCTTTTTGAAGAGCCTTTTGCATTATGGATGTTGGATGTTGCCAAAGTTGTGCACATCGCCATTTACATTGTAGGCATTACTTTAATATATGTAAACAACGCTGGAGATTGCCAATTGGATACAATCAAATGTTTGGAGTTTTTTCTGCCTAAAGAATTGGAACCTTAAGATTGTGCATGCATGTGTTTATTTGTTCATTTCTCCAAATGCATGTGGTTATCGTATTTCCTTTATCTGTAGCACTGTTAATTTTTCTTCCTCTCATTTGGTGGATTTTGAGCATTTCCTTGTCGTATATTGGTGATTATCATTGTTTTGGTGAATAGATAGGTAGTGAAATTTGATGAACAGTGTGCTGATGTAATAGAGGTGATGTATGAGTGAGCCAGTAGGATGGGAGAGTTTCTTTGAAGTAGATTTAAAGTTTCAGATTGGGTGGCATTGCCCATTGTGGGTATGTATTTGTCTGAAAGGGCATAATTTCTTGGATTTATACATTTTCAGTTAAAATCACTGCAAAGCTTTAGATGTTTACAAAAGAGGCCTTTTTAAGCTATGAATTTGTGTATAGTGGTCTCTCTCTCTCTCTCTCTCTCTCTCTCTCTCTCTCTCTCTCTCTTGCCTTATGATAGTTGGGACGGGTAAATTTTGAAGATACAGTCCATACTTGACGGAATGAACAATACATGGAAAATATGCTAAGTACTTGTCTTTTACCAATTTTTGGGACAATCAAGTGTGGTATGGTTGGCCATCGAAGTTGGAACAATCTTGTCTGGAGGATAAGAATGATGAATTTTGCTACTTTTGGATTACAGGAGACCTCTTAAACTTGGAATTCTTAACTTTGAATAATTTTTGCAGTGAATACCCTCAAGTTTCCTTGTAGTTGAGAAACATTGTTGAGTGTGTTAATGATTATACCATTCCCTTGACCTATACTGACAAGAATTTGAACAAAAAGCTGCCAAATTCCTACTACTCACTTTCTTCCAACCAAATTATCTTATCTGCTTCCCAGATAAAGTCATTGAACTAGAGAAAGAGAGATAATTAGGAATAAGAAAGCTAGTTGAAGATTTTCTTTCAGAACTCCTTTTTCAAAGTGAAATAGCATTGCTAGTTTGGAGAAGTGACATTTGTAATCATTACATATCTATTCTTCTTTAACGTTGATTCGCTCTGCTGCAGTGATGGTTTAAAATGTTGTATATGACACATGAGCCCGTTATTTAAGAAAACCTTTTGAGGAGGCTTACACCTCGTTTTCCACCTCACCTGACCTTTCATGAAAAGCCTCAAAGCTGAGGCCTTGAGTGCCATTTGCGAGGCTTACTCTGGATTTACCGAGCGACCAAGGTGTTTGCCTATTTTGTCTTGCCTTTTGTGGATATTTTATTACTGGACTTCACTTTTTGGGCTATATTTTAATACTTATAATGTTTTAAGTTTTTTTTCCCTCTTATTTTTCCTTCATATGAAAGAAAGGGGAAAGAAGACATCATTCAGGTGGAGCGCGACATGGGGGAATCACACTTGTTGATAATTCCCTTTAAGATTCTATTAGCAGTGATTATATAAGAGACTTTTAGGTTGTTTATACTTTTAGTAATAGATCACAAATTTGTTATGTGATTACTAATTCGATAACTTATTATTTGCTATGTCGTTAATCAAATTTATGTCTTTGTGGAAGTTAACACTTTTTAAGATGGATATTTATTGTGAATTATGATTTATTAAGAGAGTATTTTGTATTTTTATATTTTTCTGAATTATTTTATTGGTTGTTTTGAGGCTTGTCTGAAAATGCCTTGAGGCTCACACCTCAACTACAATACCTCATTACCTAATTGAGCCTTTTTAAATATTACGAGTCTAACACCATCCTCCTCCATTGCAATTAATGGCAGCACGCATGGGTTTTTCAAAGGTAAAAGGGGCCTAAGACAAGGTGATCCCTTATCACCATTCTTATTCGTGATCTGTCTCGAATATTTTTCAAGATCTTTGAAAGCAGCTACAAACAATACTGAATTTAATTATCATTCGAAGTGTGGGCTCTTAAAAATCACACATTTGGCTTTCGCG
>CAIGRN010035586.1:2526-34224 GCA_903798345.1 Fraxinus anomala
TTGTCCTTGTTTTGAAGAAAACAAAAACACATTTCCCCAAAAAAAATGTTTTGCTCAAAAAAAGTAAAATTAAGCATATTTTCAAAAGTTGGAAAATATTTTCAATTGAAAAAAATAGTAATCAAACACTCCAAATTAGAAATTTGGGTGAAAAACTAACATTTTTTATGGGAAATAAATGTAATCAAACACATCCTTAGCATCATGTTTTAGGACTTATGATTCAATTTGACGTCAATTTTCTAATTGAAATTCTAAGTGTTCATGTGTGATGTCAACAAATCGTTATAATTTTCAATCAAATCATACGACTTGACACATGGATATGTAAGAATGTAACATTTTCAGTGAAAAAATGGACATCAAACTGAGTTGGTGGTGTGAATGAAACATTTTATAAAGCTTGACGATGAATCTGAAACAAATAGACTTTGGTGGCAAAAGCATAATAAGTGAAAAGTTCAGTGGCCATGAGTAAATTTAAGAGATGGAAAGACTTAGATATCCATTTACGGCCTTCGAACTTGAAATTTTGTGCCGGCGAAAAGAAAGCAAAACTGTCGAGAAGGAAGCATTTTTTCCTAATCAATGGCGAAACTATTTGCAACGCAAAATCTTCCGGCGGATGTGAGTCAAGTAATTGATCAGCTGGAGCGCCACTGCTTAGCCCCCGATGGATCTCTAATTTCCAAATCCACCTACTACGATCTTCAACTCGTAATTTACTAATTACTTCATTTTCACACGTTTCTTTTATTTTTCCTTGAATTTTATTTTGAAGATTCTTCTTTATTTGATAATGCAGGCGAGAGAAGAAATGTGTAAAGAGAGACAGCGATACTTGGAAGCGATGGTACTGTTGTGAAATTTTATTTGCCACTGATTAGGGTTTATGGATGAATTTAAATTATAGCATGCTTGGCTAAGCTTAAATAGTTTACACAGAAGTGATAAATAAGGTTTAAAACCAATCAATTTTATCGGTTATATTTGAAAATAAGTAAGTTACTAATTTTGACTTTTAGGATATGATATGAGGTATACGTCAACATTAAAAGGACAAAGGTCCTGAATGAGACAATATATGGGTTCTCAACGATGTGATTTAGTGTAAGCGTGGTTCTTTCTATACCCAAGTTTGTTTTTTAGTGTACATTCCTTTTTTATTATTATGTTATGTAATTTGGATTATTATAAGTCATAAGCATTTTCTTCTCCTTTATTCAATGATCTAGCTATCCTTGTTTATATTCTTCTATCATGGTAGTATATTTGGATTAAAGCATCTCTGTTACTTTCTTATTAGGGATTCAAAGTAGTGAATCAGTTTGAGTAGAGAAGTTCCCAATGTGATTGTTCCCAAGGGATTCGAATTGGCTTGCATGAATTTTTCCGTCTTCTTAGGACTAAGATTAAAGATATAGATTTTATGTATGTATGCGACCCAAAATAATGCTTTTGAAAGAAAGTTAACTAAGACTACAACAGCCCTTGGCAAGAGCTGTAGTAAGGAACACTGCTAAAATGATATTAGCAACTATAAAGACAAAAGCGTTACCTTTCTTGTTGACCCATTTAGCATCCAAATTCTCTTTGGTTGCTAATAAGTTCTTTTATGGAAAAGTAAGAAAAAAACAACTGATCTAAATATGTTTATAAACTAAAATGCTTAAAAGTTACATTTTTACTTTTAAGCTTACCTGAACATACTCTAAAGTTGTGGTACTGGNTTGCTAATAAGTTCTTTTATGGAAAAGTAAGAAAAAAACAACTGATCTAAATATGTTTATAAACTAAAATGCTTAAAAGTTACATTTTTACTTTTAAGCTTACCTGAACATACTCTAAAGTTGTGGTACTGGTATTTAAATGCTTAAGCTTTGATATTTTATATACACACAAATGCACACCAATATACATAACTTGGGTGATAATGCTGATACGATTATGTAGGCAATCTACATAGAGGCGATAACAATGGTGGAGGAGTATCAGCAGGCTATTTCTGTGGCTAATCTGGGTGGCATTCGGGATGTTCAAGGTCTTTATCCACAGCTCAGCTTGAAGAACTCTCCTCAGGTCCTGGTTCACAATTTAATTTTATCCTGCATAGCCTTGGTAAAATTTGTTTTCCACTTGATTAATGCAATCAACAGGCTATCTAAGACATTCTATCAAGTATCAAGTGTTGCTGATTCATTTGATATTGAGGAATTTGAGGAAAGCAAGTGATATAAAGTATAGAAATTGGGGTTTGAGTTGACAAGAATGGATAATTGAACTACATGGTTTTCAGGTCTACGAGACTCTTGAGCATCGGATGGTTGTTGCTGAAGCTGCTCAAAAGTTGAGGCTTCCGCTCATTTCTAAAGATGGTGATATTCATGAGGAAGAAATTGAAAAATTGGGTAACATGTCCAGAAGCTCACTGGATAGCACAAGTACAAGTGTCACAATGAGCTCAAGTACAAATTCAACTAATTATACAAATGTTTCTGCTATCGGAATGGGTGCTTCTACAAACAATGCTCTCTCAGGCATAATTGATGCATCAGAACCTGAAGTTGGTGGCGTCCCAAATAGGTTCCTTGGAGTAACACCAACCTATTTATGGCAAACACAATTTAAACAGCCTCCATTATCCATGGTAGGATGCCCCTAATGATTATGATTTAAAACATCTTGGAAATACTTGATGCAGCTATGACAGGTTTTCATTGTCTCCGCACGGAAAGTTCATAAATAATGTTATGTCTTTATTTTGTAGTTATGTATAAGAGAAGTGGAAATGCATATATGCTTAAAACTTCGTATTGTTTAATATAGATGGAGCAACTAAAGATGCTTTAACTTTCTGTATTTGTAGGACACAACAAAATACCAGGTGTTGCTTGCCCGCGAAGTTGCCAGTCGTTTAGATGCTAAATGTGATAAGTTAGCAGATGCTGTTATAGATGACACTGGTCAGTCTAGATGATTCACCTATCCATTCTTATTGTGCGTTCATGCCATGTTATTTAGTCGGCTTGCTTATTTTGTGGACAAGAAGCATGCTCCAACACCTTCTGGACACTTTATAGTCTCCTAATTTTAGTTTGTCTCCCCTGATCACAATCTGTCATCTATCATTTGTCTGTTTTATTATTATTTTTATCCTGTAGGCCTTCACATGCTGTATGCCATGGTCTATGCTTTTGGTCATTATAGTTATGCTAGAGTGCAGGATAAGTTAGGCAAAGGCGTCCATGCATCAGGAATTGGTTTTAATGGATTTTGTACCCATTTAATCTAAGCAAATGAATTTGCATCTAGTATCTAAATGTATGCTACAGATTAACTATTATACATTGCATTGGTTTTGTCAGATTCATCTACTGGTCATCAGAGTTTGGCTTCTCGACTTCCAGAAAGGTCCGTAACTTTTTCTTTCTCTGACCTCCCGTCCCTGTAATCTCCAATGTTTTCATGTTGTGCAAGTCACACTTGATGGTGTTTCTCAAAGTATGTCATTTCCTTTTTCTCTTCCCTTTCTGTTTGGTTTTTCCTCTTGGGGCAAAAATATGCTTCTTATTATTTAGGTCTATGGATTGCTTCAAATTATCAAAGTTTTCTTGTTTTGATCATATGGAATAATCATATTATTTAGACGTACTAGTACTACATCGACAACAAACTAAGGTTTATTCCTAATATATCTGAGGGTTCCAAGATTCATTCTTCTACACTTCTTTTATTAAGAGCTACCACTGTGGAAAGCCAACTGAATGAAATCTTCTGCAAATACATCCAGCCATGTTAGTTTATTCATTCTAGAGTATCCCTTCTTTATGCTCATAAGGATGGCAATTTGACCCGAAAAATCTGAGTCATGCGATGCTCCGCTCCTGAACAGGGCAGGATTTCCCTGTTGGTGGGGCGGTTTTGGGGTGTGGTTTTGCTGCCCAGAGTGGAGACGAGGCGGCCCGGCCTCGCTCCACTAAGAGTTTTTTAAAAATTTAAAATTTGTTAAAATTCACTTTATTTCAATTTTTTTATGCCCAAAACTTGAACCAATTACTTAAGACCATTTCCTAACTTACCCTAGAATTCACAAGAAAATAATAAGAATAAAAAAGTGGCTGGGGATTGCCACGCCCCACCTTCAGCGCCGATCGGAGGGGCAATCCTTGGGGCGACTAATTGCAGTGCCCCGTTGCCATCCTTATATGCTCATTTTGTGGATTTTTGTTCTTTAATGATTCAATGCTCAATAGTGTGATGTTTTATTGACCATTTTATAGAATTTGAGTATTATCTTTTGATCGCACAAAATCGTTTTATCATTATTAATCCAACCGGTTGTAATACTAATTACATCCTCTTCAGTCCTTCATATGTGTTAATAATAGAATATACCAAAAATAATCATTTTTTGGAACAACACTCTTCTATGTTGAATCAACCATCATCCTTATTCAACTATGAAAAAAGGAAATTTGGTGTATTCTGAATTGCTTAATACTCAATCTAAGATCCTTAAGCGCCCGTTTGACCTCCATTATTTCATATTATAATGAGAGTAATACTAATTTTTTGGAGAATGTATGATTAAAAAGAAAAAAAAGGGGTTTTTAAGTTTATGTATAATATTATTTTATTGGAGAATGTGTGGTTGATAAGAAGAGAGAAAAATGAATTATGATTTAAAGGGGGCCAAACAGGCGCTAAATCCTAAAGTGCTCATTTGTAAATCTAATTTACGAATTAGCCCGCTCCTACCCTTGTCAACTGAAACTACATCATTAAGGAATTACATACACCAGTAATTTCATGTTGGTAAGCTCGTTTATGATCAAAGCGAAAGAATAAGGTATTGTAATAGAAAGTTACCTGCTAATCCCTTTTTAAGATCTCTAATAATATCGAAATATTTGATAGAAGTTTCTGTTTTCTTTCACATCCTCCATAGGTCCATAGCGTTGCCCTAGAAACCTGTCACATGCTCTTTCAATTTAGCAATAACTTTTTGCAAACATTGCTTTTTTTTCCGTACATTTCCATCAATTTTCGGAGTAGGTAAATGACTTGGATTTTAGATCTCTCTGGCATGAAACCAAATTGGTTTTACGGAAACCTTGAATTACACCTATTGTCAATCACTTATCCTTCATCCGTTCATTGATCATCTTCTAACGCATTAATATCTAATAACTTTATTGTAATGCTCGTGTATAGGAAATTCTTTTCAACGGTTTTATAGCTCAAGTATAGTAGTTCTAATTTGAAATATAAACAGGGTAAAATTGGTTATTGAGGAAATTGAGAGAGAAGAAACAGAATGGAGGGAGGATCTATATTCTTCCGATAGAAAATTTGCAGAGTATTATAATGTAAGTAAGAATTCCATGGAATCTCTTGATGATGCTGTATCTTTTTACCTTTATCTGGTTAATTCTTCGCATGCACAGTATGATTGTGTAATAAACTCACTGTATGATGTGCAAACATCTTAACTTGTATGTGACCTTTTAACCTTTTGTCTGTCTAAGGTTCTAGAGCAGATTCTTGGGGTGCTTATCAAACTTGTCAAGGATGTAAAACTGCAACACCAACATAAATATGTAAGCTTCATACCTTTGGTTATCTTTAGCCCTCGTAGTGAACTGTTTCCATGTAGCCGTACTAAAAAATTTAGTTTGCAATTGCTTGAAGCTGTATCAGATAATTGCGTGCTATCTTTGCCTTTTTGAAATATTCCTATTTTGAAATCTGCTTATTTTTGCAATAGGATGAACTGCAAAAGACTTGGCTGTGCAAAAGATGCGAGACTATGAGTGCTAAATTGGGGTCAGTCTTCCCCACTGCTGTTTTCTGTTTTCCAGTTTTTCATCTTATAATTGACATTGGGTATTTGGTTATGTTTGTTCCTTAGTTAATACTTGGTTTATTAAAAATCTTGCTATAAGTTACAATAACTTTGAATTTGTCTTCCTGAAGGGTTCTAGAACATATTCTCCTGCTTGAAACCTACACTCCAGAAACCATTCCGGCTCTCCACAAAATAAGGTAAAAGAATATGACCATTTATATCAACATTTAGTTTACTTCTCTGATACAAAATTAACTAATTTCCCTTTTTCCCAGAAAATATTTGGTCGAATCTACAGAGGAAGTTTCACTTGCGTATAACAAAGCGGTATGCTTATTTAACTATGCTGTGTGTTCACTAGTTTGCTTAAAAGTGTGTGCCATTATCTCTGTTTACTGTATTAATATACTGTTTATTAACCATTACATCAATGGTAACGAACACCTTATAAATGTGAAATAGCTGGGAAATTAACTGGCTAACTTTGTATGCCTGCTCTGTACGGTATTTTGTTAAAAATTCAGCTATTTTTGCCTTTTGGTTCGTCATTCTCCTTATTATAATTGGTTGTCAAATTTGAAAATAGTGGAAATTGACTGTATTCACCAATATAACTATAGAGCTTTACTCTTTTGCCTGGCAACCTTGTGTGGTCGATTGTAAGCTTCACATGACTTGTTTAAAGGATTCTTGGTGTTAAAATAAATTACAGAAATAGGTTATTTGTAAATTGACACATCTTGATGTTTTACCAGGTTACGCGGCTTCGTGAGTATCAAGGGGTTGATCCTGACTTTGACAACATTGCTAGGCAATATCATGACATTGTGAAGGTAAAATTATATTCAGTTTGATGGTTTAGAGTTTAGTCTTTGGGGTTGACTCTAAAAAGTCAAAATCTCTGTGCAGAAATTGGAAAATATGCAATGGACTATTCACCAAGTAGAGATGGACCTGAAACGTTTGCCTGATGATCCTAGCACCTAAACCATTTTATTCCATTTCTGTTTGAAGTGGCTGAACATTCTATTATATTGGTGATATTGTGGTGCTATGAATCCTTTTACCTTTGTGCATAAAAAAGTGTAGCTACAAAACCCACGAACGAATTCACAATCATACAAATTTGAATTCATCTTAGTTTATGTTTGGTTAGGCTTTTGAAGATTATAAATTGTGAGTTTATGAGATGTGTGGATAAAAGATGTGGGTCTATAAATTGTGTTTATACAAATAATGTTTTGACAAGCTTAGTAAGTTTGAAAAAAAAAGCTTTGACAGACATACTTTGTCCCTGTTTGAGCTCCAATTTTGGGTCAAAATGTATTTTTGGAATAATATCTTGTTAAGAGTATGTGGTTAAAAAATAAAGAAAAATTTTGAATTTGCATGTAAAATTATTTCATAGAATAATGTATGGTTAAAAATGAGGATCAAACATAAGTTTATGTCAAATCAAAAATTATAAATACTCATTTTATAATGACATTCACAATTTTTCAATTATATATTTTTATCACGTCTTATAAAAATTTATTAAAAATTTAATTTTTCTTGTTACTTTTTACGTTAGATCATAATATGATAATAGGTTAATCTAAAAGAGCGCGTGAAGAGCAAGTTCAAGGAACATTCTCTTGTCGGGTATCAGCGTGAAAGACGAAGTTTTATCCAATCCGATACATAGCAGGGCCCACTTCCTCCACCCGAAATTTATCCTTCCGTGTCGAAAGCCAGTCTTTGAGCGTTGAATCTACGCGTCTCTTTTCATTACAGATTGTCTTTGAGCGTTGAATCTACGCGTCTCTTTTCATTACAGATTGGGTCCATGTCCATCAGAAAGAATCTCCGCCGTTCATTTTCACTTGGAAGTCTAAATATTAACCATGGTTAGAATATAGGCTTAACCGTGGTTTTTTTTTTTTTGAGCGGTCCAAATGAAAAGACAAACCACCGCCTTTCCCTTTGTCTATAAATTCATACCCCAACCCCAGTATACATAATACATACCGAGTTTGGTTTGTGCGAGTTTGGAGGTACATTTACGCTTTCGCTTCTAGAAGAAACATTCTTGGTTTTCTTGTTCTGATCTGATTAACGTTTTTGTTTTTGAACATATAAGATCATCATCTTATGTTTATGGGTTATTTATTTCGTTAGTTGCTTTGTGCTTCTTGTATTGTTAGTCTCCGTGTTTCGGTTTCTATTGTTTTATCCCCAATTCTTGAATTTATTGAAGGTGAAATACTTTATTAGGGGTGGAGAGTTTGGAGAAACTAATGTTGTGGGTTGGAGAAATTAAGGGGATTTGGTTTTTTCCTGCTTGTGTTGTGAGGGAGGTAGCCTCAAGTTTGTTGGGTCTTAATTTGATTAATTGATATGTATGTAGATGCATATAAGGATGAGTTTTGAATGTAGGTTTCTATATGATTCTGTCTTTGTAATCTTATGGCATGTTTGGTAGAAGAGACGAATAAAAGAAGTTAGAAATCTGGTTAATTATACGATCAAGTCTCGTGTCTTATGTTACTAGCTTCAATGGGATGGTTCCATGTGCACAAGCGATAGGATCGTCCACTTAAAGCATGACACTTTTGACCTCAAGCCATTCAAATTGTGACACATGTATCAGATGTGGTTAGAGAGAAATAAAGTGTGCGGACCAGAGGTATTGCGATTTGAGTGGCTAAAGTGCAAGTATTGTGATTTGAATGAGCAGTCCTATCACGTTGCATATAAGACCATCCTATCGGGACTTCTCAGTTTTAAACATGCACATGGTGTCTACCCTTAGATTCTTTTTCAACTGACATGTTTAGATAGAATTGATTGATGTGGCCCATCTCGAATTCTAATTGTTTTGTTGGAGCTTTTTGAGAAGTAATCATTTGTGTTTAACTTACGCAGCTCTTTCTTCGTTGACCGCACTTAGATCTTGGTTACAAAGTTCTCGTCCAACAAAAATTACATGGTTGATATCGACTCACAGATTCCAACTGTTTTCGATCCATTTGCCGAGGCCAAGGACTCAGGCGCACCTGGAGCCAAGGAGTATGTGCATATTCGCATACAACAACGGAATGGAAAGAAAAGCCTAACGACTGTTCAGGGGCTGAGGAAGGAATTCAGCTACGATAAGATCCTTAAAGATCTCAAAAAGGAGTTCTGCTGCAACGGAAATGTTGTACAGGACAAAGAGCTCGGTAAGGTGATTCAGCTCCAGGGTGATCAGCGCAAGAATGTTTCACATTTCCTCATTAATGCCAACATTGTGAAGAAGGATCAAATCAAGATTCATGGTTTCTAAGGATTAAGAAATCCAGGTTTTTAATAGCTAAAGATACGGTGTTTTAATATCGGAGTGAAGTATTTGGAGAAGCCTATTATATATGTATGTGTGTAAGAAATAGTTCGTTTCCCGGTTTTTTTTTTTTTTTTTAAATTTCGTTAGAACCCTTTCGATCATGTCATGGGGTATCTACTGAATTGTAATTTCAGATTCTCTTTTAATTATAAAGTTCATGTCCATTTAGCAGGAAAGACTTGTCTATGCATTTGCTCGCAAGCACGCTCGCTCGCCTAGTTTATGTTTCATGTTTTCGTAGTTCGGAATCTTGTGATAATTGCTCGTGCGTGTTAAGTGCATTCGTCTTTGCATCTCGTCTAAATAAGGATTTTAATGCACGAGAAGTGCATATTTGATAAGCAGTATTTGATATGATTAAAAATGTTACCTTCAATTCTTTGTGACAAACATGCTAGAAGTATCCAACCAAGTTTTGATTTGAGTTCCGACTTTGAAAATTTTGTAGGTCTTTATTCTAATTGGTTTTGATGGAAATGATATTTTGTCATGAAAGGACATTATAAATAATTCTTAATAAGCTATGCTCCTATTGGTAGAATAGAATGAAGAAAACAGCGTTTGAAGATAGATTAGACTATTTCAGTTTTCGCCTGTTTGGTGTAGCTAAATGTTAGGTCCCAAACCAAGTTATTCTAAGGATCGAAGTTTGCAACAATTACCAAATTGTAGAAACATTAAAGAAAATCAGAACACAGAGGATTTTTTGCCCCAAAGGATCCGGATGTTCAGTCTTGCGACCTTATCACCCGTTGAGCATTTTCAATGAGATATAGCTCTAGATCCACTAAGAAAAATCAAGAATCAGCACCGAATGTTTGAAGAAACCATCAGTTTCTTCGAGTTCTATCTAGCCTCTATTACAAACGGTAATCACACAACCCTCATTTAGAAATCTCTAAATGACTGTACATAACAATCAAATATTCACAAAGAACAGAGATTGAATAAACCCACAAAAATTAATTACAGATTTACAAGAGAAAACTTTCACTCAGAGAAATAGAGAACACAGTATGGAGGAATCAAAACCACTTCCCAATCCAAGAGCTAAGACCAAGTCACGTATCTATCCATCTCAACCGTCACAATCCAAGGGTCACAATAGTGCCACGTGTGGAGCGAATTCTTAAATTTTAAGAGGCAGAACCGTGTTTCACTTAAATTGGCTCAATTTCACAAATGGCCCAACAGGCCAAGTAATGGTGAGGCAGCCCAATATGCATTTACACAAAAAACTTCGAATTCTTTAAAATAATCACAAAATTACTTGGTTCACCTTCAAAACAGGCCGTTCATTTTTTTTTAAAAAGGAAAAATACTTATTCATCTAATATTTTATCCCTAATTTGACTCTTTTAAGGGGATTTTTAAAGGATTAATAACCGATGCGATTTCTAAAATATTCATAGAAATCACATTATTTTTGTACATTAAATCCTGCAAACATGTCCAATTAGCTAAGCCGTCATTTTCCAAAAAAATTATCGCTTGGTGTTACATCTAAGTAGTATATGTTGGGAATTCACTTAATCATGTATAACAAAAATAAAATAATTTTAATTCCTATCAAGAATTTTCTCTATGTTTAGAAAGAAAATGTGATAGGAATTATAGCTTTTGTAGATTTTGCAAATTCCTTCGTTAATCTTGAAACACGAACAATTACGATCTACAATCCACGACTGTCCAATTGTCTGCAAACAATGAAAATCCACACATGGAACAAGATTGAGAGAATTATGGTCAAGAATATGATTGTGTTGTCTTATGATTTTTCAAATCCTAGCAGTCTATTAATATAAGTCTAAATTGTCTTAAGTCCGCATTTTAAACTTAATCCGATTCAATATTTAATTAATCTAATTAATTAAATTTGGTTTACAAATTAATTAACAATTAATCATGGCCTATTAACAAACAACCCAATTAATTAATTGTCCAACACTTAATCAATTAATTGGCGAATCTCATTCTTCTAATTCTCTTTTTGTGTGTGACCTATTAGATTGCTGATGATGATATCTAACGACGTGGGTTATTATTTTTATCTAATCAAAATCGATAAATTAAAATACTTCATTTAATTTATCACCAATTCACATATGTTATCCCAGATTAACATCTAGCAATGTGTCGGACAATACATTTGACAGAAAAATGTTACGTGGTATGATAAAGCCAAACTTGTTCGTTTATCGTGAAATTATAATCCCTTCGTCGATATGATCAAATTAATTACGAGATATGGAAGCGTGTCAATCTCGATTATTGATCATATCTTTCATTCTTCTATTAAGTCAATGTAAGTCGAAAATCAACTATAAGTACACATTGACAAGAATTTCGTTATCAACTTAATTGAATGAAATAAAATGTAGATCATAATTTATTATTATCTAAGAGTGACGAATCATATATTGATCATTCACAGCTTTCATATGATTCTTGACATGTCCGAACGATGTCGTATTAGCGACTCTTGACAGAGTAACGTTCAACATCACCAAGCATGATTGTCCACATATAAGATACCATGATGACCTGAAATCAAATGATCAATTATATTACCAAACGTTAGAGATTAACCACTAATACTCAAATAGTTATTAATGTGGAATGTCTTTAGCGGGCCTCCAATATTTTGTTCTATAACAAAACTTTAACGTGTTCATTTAAGTGTACCACACATTAACTTGTGAGATCGACTACTTACTTCACAAGTAAGAAATATCACACATGATGATCTATTCGTGATAACGATATTTGTATTTCGTTATTATTTATGACTTCGGACGATTTAATATTTAGTCATATGTAATTTGTACATCATAGTCACGACTCATTGTAATTAACAAACTATCAAGACTTGAATCTACAGATTATATTAATTAATTTATGAGAATATATTAATTCAATTAAATAATAGATCTATCATAAATTAAATGCATCAAATATATATTAAAAGTATTTATATTTAAAGTTGATTGAACTCGAAGCATAACACCTACATCCTGTTATTACTTATCTTACGTTTTGTTTTGAGCATTAAATTTTGCTAAATGGCGAAGGGTAACAAATAAATTGGACGAGAGTACACAAAATCTGAGCAGAGCATTAAATAAAAAAATATCTTTTTTGCCATAAATGTGCGAAATTAAATGATAAGATGCCCATATCTCTTGAGCAATTAAGCATCCAAGTCAGCAGCCCACAGAAGCAGAGGCTGTAACAGCCGCAACAGGCGGCGGCACCCGGTTTTGTGGTGGTTTTCATATTTATGCCACTCGTTAAATTAAAATTCCAAACCCATTCGCCTATGTAAGTATTAAATATTTTGCTAATCGAATTTTGACATGATATTTAATTATGGGCGACGGTCGATTTGAATTTTCAATACTTGAAACGATCAATTATTCGAAATAAATAGAGAAATCCGGATCTATGCAATTACTGAATTCGAACCCGAACCGCCAGTTCTAGTTTGAGTTCAATTCTAACATAATATTTTTCTCTACAAATCATGAACAAACAATAAAATTTATTTTCTCAATATAAAAAAAATAGCAGAAAGATAATATTTCACCAAATATAAACTTTAATACTTTCTTAATCTACTACAAATATGTCAAAAACAACATCCACTATCTAGTATAACAACATCAAATATTACTACTTCGACTTTGCAAACTTACTACATGCTGGACCGATCAATAGGTCAGGTAAATTAATTAAAAAAAAAATTATAAAAAATGATAAATTCGGTTATAGAATCGGGTACTCACGATTTGGTTCAAGAATCGGATTGGAATCACCAGTTCAATTTCAATTTCAATTGGGGAGGTTGGATTCCATTTAAAATATTCACCCCTAACGATATTTGTGATTCTCGACTCTTGCAAAATGAAGATAGTAGCTTCTCGACCAATTTTTGTTGTATCAAGGTTCTTAACCTTATAGATTTACGGAAGTTATGTTTATAGTCTATAGAATCGGTTCATTACAGTGAAATGTCACACAATGATAACTTTAACAAAATATTTCGATGGGATCTACAAACTATACTACCCTTACTTAAATTCAATATTTCAAACCAATAAATAAAAAATGATTTTATTTCAAGATTTTTCTAACTACTAGCTGGCGATTCAGCTGGATAATGGAAATGCATGAATTTAGCCCAAGGACCACAAAAGATTCATAGTGGCAATTCATGGGCATTGCCATTTTTCTAACACAAAGTGTGCCCCAATCCTCGTCCATTCCCTCTTTTAATCCGTATTTATTTTCTTATTTGAGTAATTTTTAATCAACATTTTCTTATACTTGAAAATAAATTTTTTTTTTTCTTTCTTACAATTTGTTACATTAACTGGTCAATTCGACTGAAAAATAAATCCATCCAACTTGTTCACACTAAACAACGGTGGGTTCACCTCGAATTTTTTTAACATTTTTCGCCATCGATTCGATGCGCGTTAGTCCTTTGACCCTCGACCTTGACTCTCAACTTTCATGCTTATTGACAAAAAGGTCCCTTAGAAGTGATTATTTCTAAACGTACCCAAACAAGCTTTCAAGAGAAGTTTGATGGCTAAGAAACTCTGCATGGACGAGCACGTGTGTGGTAGTTCTTCTTCTCATCCCCAATTTATTGCACTTCTTCTTCTTCTTCCTCTTCTATAAATGCTTGTTAGTACTTGAAAGGTTATACGTATTCCCCAAGGATTTCACAGATACACTGTTTTATCTGCCATACAGTGATGAAGAGGTGGTTCTACTCTATTTTTTCTTGGGTTACTACAGAATCTTGGGTTCTGTTTGTATTGATGAAGAAAATTACCACAGCTCTAGTTACATGTATTTTTGCTTTAGGTATGTGAGTTTCCATTAATTCTTTTTTTTTTTTAATTTTATTTCTTCCAATTTTGTGACCTATTTGGTACGTACGTAAAGTGTTTGTTCATTGTCCTGTTTACATGTCCCTTGGTGGGGTACGAATTTATGGGGTGTAATGAAAAAAACCAATAAAGTGAACTTATCTCGCGACGAGGGTGAAGTATTATAAATCTTTTTGATTATTATTGCTATTGCGAATAGGGTTTTGGAGTTTAATCCATAAGATCCTTGTTTTGAAATCATTTTAGTATCAAAATTTCACATTCTTGGCAATTTAGGGGGTGCTACCATAGGAGCAGTCACAGGAGGAATCAAAGGCCAGACTACAGAAACCGGTCTACTGCGTGGCATCGGGATCGGCACTGTGGCAGGGGCAATCACAGCCGTCCAATTGATGGATCTTATAGTAGATGGAGAGCCATTTTCCAAGGTTTTATTGTTACTTATTTTCAAAATCTATCTTAAACACTTTCTACTTATAAGCAAATTTTTGAAGTTCTAACATGTTCTTGATACTATGCCACTTTCATGATCATGGATACCTAACACTATTTAGTAGCCAACATTAAACTTTATTCCAATCGGGTTTTCGTATCTGTCAGTTTGACTATTGAAAAAACTAGTCGACAAATATCTAGACTACCATGTCACATTTTTCGTTTAGATACTCATCTTGAAAATAAGCAAGAGTCACTTTAAAGCATCTTTTTACTACTGAAGTAAGAAATTCACAAAGTAACTTTACTTTTTTTTTAAATCTTAGTCGAACATACTGATAACTTCTCATATTCAAAACAATTTGCTCAGTAACAGGGGAATAACTTTTCAGGTTGCACTAATCTGTAGTCTATTAAATGGAAAGATCTTTATGGAATGGGTGAGCCCTGCAGTGTTAAAAGCCTATCAATGGCAGGTGTAAATTTAATGGCTTTTTTTAGTACGTTTTCAGCTTATTTAGCTGCCACTTATAAATAATGAGATTATTTCTATGCTTCAGATTAGCACTATGGATACAAGTTTAAGAGAGATTTCAGACATTTTTGATGTCAATGCAACCAGAGGATTACCTCAGGATAAAATCAAGAAGTTACCAAATTACACATTTTATTCTACAGGGAGAAACGCACAGTCTCAAGAGAAAAATTGTGCAATTTGCTTACAGGTGAGTTCTCTGATGAACTTTTATCCGCTTAGTTTTTCTCTTGGCATTAAGCTCCTCGACTTTGCGGGAAATGGTCGCTGATGACGATTTTTGTCCAACATGATTGTTAGATTGGCATGAAAAGACAGTTTTACCTTTAAAATTCTAATGCGAAAATTAAAAAACCACCATCTTCTCGAAGCCCTCCATCTCTAAAATGTCTTATCACGCAGAATCCGCAAGAATCATTTGTGCATATTAATGATAGGTTGATAAGTCTAATAAATTTGAACTGTGCAATCTCATATGTTGGTTACGTAAAAATGGACAGAACTGACGTATGCATCATTTTCACTTATACCATCTTGCATATCGAACACGTTAGTTCATATTTGATCAATGTGTTGCACACATGCCGTTGTCAATCGTGTGACGTACAAATTGCAAATGATGATTATTTGAACTTAACATTCATCGAGTTTGTTAATAAATCTCACTTTCTATGTCTCGAATGTAGGATTTTAGGGATGGGGAATGTGCAAAGATGCTACCAAGCTGTGGACATTCCTTTCACCTGCACTGCATAGATGACTGGCTTTCCCGGCAGGGTACCTGTCCATTGTGTAGAAATGAAGTTTGAATGCAATTTAAAGAAGAAAAAACGAAGAAGGGGGTGGGGTTAAAACACAGTTTATTATTGTAACAACTGTATGAGCATAAAGAATTTGATCTCTTTGGTAAGAAATCTTTTGGCCAAATTGGATTAAATACCAAGTACATAGAAAATGATTTACAATGTATTTGATTCGTAGTATTGTAGATTATTGTACTGCATGATGTATCGTTTACATATATTTTAGTCCCTGTTTGACAATCATGCTTTTTAAACTTTTTTCTACACATTCATTTTTAAACATATATTCATAAAATAAAATATTTTGCGGGTAAATTTATAATTTTCCTCCTTTTTAAATCAATTCTTCTAAAAATAACTATTCTTACTCTTTTTTTTCCCCCCAAAAGTACGATCGTCAAGGGATTAATGTATGTACAACACCATAAATATGTTGCAAGAATGCTAGCCTTCGGATAAGCTTTCCGAATCTTGACAAACAAAATATTTTTGTAAGCGATGTATTTGGCTATACTTAAATGCGTAGGTTTTAGCTATTTATCATATAAGTGAAGCAATCAAAGAAAATTTGACGGAGCTTGTTTGGTCTCAATTATTTTTAAATACATTTTTTTTCTTTTATTTTCAACTAATGATTCTTTAATAAAATAATATTACACGCAAATACAAAAATTTTCTTTATTTTTTAAATATTATTTCAAAATGGAATGTGGACAGAAAAAAAAAATGGAACTAAAACAGGCTCTTGGAAAAAATATATACACCGGCCATTTAGAAATATCGCCAATGAAAAATACAGGTAGCTGCAAGTAGAAAGACTCATGGCTTGGTCCGCCGCTGCAAGGATCTTCCAAATGCCGTCTATCGATATCGGCGCACTACGTAACCGGTTTCCATTAGCCGCAGGTGTCGGCTTCGTATCCTTGGCCGCCGTTAACATGCTCCGCCCTGCCTCGGTATCTCGATCGACGCCCTTCGCATCCTTAGGCATTTCTACTGATTCCACTGCCAGTGAGTTTCCACTCATTCTCGCTCCTTTGAAATTCAGTTCAATTTATTTGAAATGTGTTGGATAATCAGAAAAGAATTCGGCCGTTTGAACTGAAATGCTGCATTAAAGTATTGTACCGCGTGATTATTGGTTGGGGGCTTGTTCCAGGACTCTCTAATTGCTTTTAAACAGACTGTAATTAATAAGTAAAATTTAAGACCTCGTTCGTTCAAGATAATGCATCGATAAGTGTAATGTTAGGTCTAACTTTAAGGGGGATGCAGTTTTTATGATACGGTTTTAAAAAATGAAAAATTGTATAATTAACTTGCGAATTATAACTAATTTCATTATTTCTGAAATTGTTGTATATATTAATACATCACTCTCTGTTTCAACCGCAGAAATTGAGTCGTTTATGACTACTAATTGAGACGAATATGCACTAAACTAGCCAATTGTTTAGTGAATAGTGCTATACGTTTAGTAGATGATGAAGAAGATATGTGTTGCTATATTGTAATATAGATGTGCCTCAAAGTGAAAGCAGTTAAATTCTACACTTCAGAGGTAAAGATTCGTGACTATGAATGTGAATTGATTTATGAAAGTTGTAGTGCTGATCACATTGTATATTGGTTAAATTTTTGTTATAGGTGTGTTTGAGCGACATTATTTTGGAAGAACATATTTTGGAATAGCAAATTGATGGAGAACGCGTGGTTGAAAAAGAAGGAAAAATTATTAATGTGATGGAAAATATTATTTTATTGAAAAATGTGTAGTTAAAAATGAGTAGAATAATGTGAATGAAAATTTTAATGTGGTTCGAGGCCAATTGGAGATGGTTTCTGCAACTTTTTGTTTGCTCTTTCATTATTATTGTCATTATCCTTATTTTATAGAAGAACTTCCCGAGAAAGTTATATTAAGTCAGCTTCTTCTAAAAGTTTTTCTAGCTTACAAAGCATTTTCCGAAAATTATCAAAAATATGTTCAAAAGCAGCTTCTTAGTGCTAGTAGCAGCTATTGACTTTTCAAAAGTCTTGCCAAATGGGCTTTAGATGACTTTTTCATATGATCATTCGTAAAGAAAGAGTAATATGCTGCCAGTTCAAGGCCAACGCTGCATATACCCTCTTGAGAAAAGGGGTTGGGGTGGCTACCACTGCTCTTATGGTTGTTTTTAGTAACCAGTATTAATTCTTCATGGTGTACTAAAGCCAACACAATCCACTTTCTTTTTATTTTTAATAATCCAATTAATTTCTTTCAGAAGGAAGAGTTACGAATGTGAGTAACTCGTGCCTTTTTCCCATCAGTGCAGTTTAGTCCACTATGTTACTGATTTGTGTTTGGTATTGGGGATAATCTATTTTCTTTCAATTCATTGAACAGGTCTTCTTTAAGATCTGCAATTCATTTTTGTCATTTCTTTATGCCTTTGCCTGGTGGTGCATGATCCTCATACTATTATGCAAATGAACTTAGGCATAAAGGAAGCCATTCAAACAGAAAAGGCTCCAGCAGCATTGGGGCCATATTCTCAAGCCACTAAAGCAAATAATATGCTTTTCGTGTCTGGGGTTCTTGGGCTAATTCCAGAGGTTTGACATTTTAGATCACATATTATGAAATATTTTCATACTTAATTTTGCATGTTTATATGTATAGTTTTAATTTATTAATATATAGTATATACTACATAATATACTATGGTGGCTGTAAACTAATTTTCATGTTTTAAGTGTAGACAGGAAAGTTTGCCTCAGATAGTGTAGAGGATCAAACTGAGCAGGTATTTCTGATATTTGGACTCCCGTTGTAATTCTTGTTTAAAGAATATGTTAGAAAGAATAGCAACAATAAGAGCAAAAAAACTATGCGTTAGTTAGTTTCTGAGCACAAGGTGAATGGCGTACTGACATGTTTAAGATTGTGCATGTATTGCTAGGTTCTTAAGAATATGGGTGAGATACTTAAAGCAAGTGGTGCCAGCTATTCCTCGGTGGTCAAAACAACAATCATGTGCGTGATCTTATTGCAATTGAATTCTTTGAGCATCTCTCTCTCTCTCTCTTGCATGCAGTCAGACACATGAAGCTTGCACTAATACGCATTTCATCATTAGAATGATTTTGAGTTTCACAATTGACACAGTTTCTTGTTTCTTTACAGGTTGGCTGATCTCAAAGACTTCGAGAAAGTAAATGAGATCTATGCTAAATGTAAGTTCGCAGAATTGAAGTCAACTGTGCTGTTCATATAGATTTGAGACTTAAATTCTCCATGAAAATATTGTCAACTCATTTCATGGTAACAGGATGAACGAACCTGAATATGGGTTATAAAAATCCAATATGAGAATTTACAAAGAATATAAGAGTGGAAGCCTTCTTAGGCTAGTTTCTTCATTAAATTACCAGAAACCTTTGGTAGTGTAACACACATAGCTTGATTTCTGTATGTCACATGCGATAGCAAAAGGTGTTACCCTGTCCTCATGTCCATGTACCTTTTTGAAACATTCTATTTACAGAAAATTTTAACAAAATCAATTCCCCTTTTTTGTTATTAGTACCAATTATTTTATTATTAAAGGAAATTAGAAAAATTTGCAAGATTTTAGCAACTGAAAGAGCTTATATACCCATGTTGAGCCAAATTACATATAAATTAATATAGATTTAGCAGCTTGGGTAAACTGTTGTCATTTGATATTTGGAAGGCTAGAATATTAAGAACACATATAGGAGAGGTAAATAGTGCATATGTAATATTTATATGGATTAAACTAGTACTAGCTGTACACACTGTGTGTACATTATCTATGATATTGTTTAAAGTGTTGTGAAGATAGCATTGGCTTCATACTAAGGTACTACTATAATGATAGTTTTTGTTCTTTGTTAGAAGAGTTGGCCTCATCCTTCAGGTGTTGGTAAAATCTTTTACTTCTTTAGACGTTTTAGAAGAGGAAGTTCAACATTAAACAAAATGGCGAAAGACGATTCACAACCAACCCCAAGTTTATTGGGAATAAAAACTAAGTACTGTTTATCATTTGAACAATTTGCACCTGTAAGTCTAAATGTTGGGTCGACATTTTTCGTTCTTTCAGCCATTGTGCTAAACTGTATATACTTTCCATGGTGGAAAATGTGCTAAAAACTGTTTAATAGCTACTTGCAGTTTTAAATTTAGTACAACTTGGGTAACTTGTGTGGCAGATTTTCCATTGCCTGCACCAGCTCGTTCAACTTACCAGGTGGCAGCACTACCAATGGATGCAAGGGTCGAAATCGAGTGCATAGCTGCTCTACAGTAGCATCTCACAGTGCTTATATCCAAATTCATTTGGTACAGTTTTAACTTATGTAGGCTAGAGATGGTTTTTACTCGAGGGATTGTTGCTTGATCTCTGTGGATTTCGATTGAGAAAATCTAAACGAAAACGAATATCTGATACTAGATTCTAGTGATCAGGTTGAAACATATTCCCATTTGGCTACATGTATCCTTTTCAAATCTAAAAATTCTTCAATGTTAAAAGAAGGAACCAGAAAATGCAACAAGTCTTGAAGGTTTTCTTCCACCACAAAACACAACACAATTTCAAACTTGCAGAAACAACATTACAGGTTTATGGCAACAGATAAATCATTTATATTCCTGGAAGTTCACATGGCCTGTTGCTTGTGCATGCTCCACTGCTTCCTGCAAAGTTAAACGCGAATATAAGAAGAAGAATTGTAAAAACTTGAAAATCCTAAGGGCAGGATTGAGAACGCGTTTGGCTATTCTTAAAAAAATTGAAATTACTTTGAAGTCACTTTCGGTTTTCAAACATATTTATGTTACTTTTTCCTTACTTTTTTAAGTGAAAAAAAGGTTGCTTAATCTTCAAACAAACTCATTACTTAGTATCTTCAACTTTGACCAAAAAGAAATCGACCCATTATGAAAATTCGCCTATGTTTGGCTCTTGTTTATGAACTCTTTATAAACGTTCAAGCCACTTAACCCTTGATTGAGTCTCATTTTTTTTTTTTTTTTGAGAAAAATGGATTTTATAGTAGTGATTTTTAGATAATGTGTGGTTAAAAAGTAAGAAAAAGTTTTAAATTTACGTGTAAAATTATTTTGTAAGAGAGTGTGTCGTTGAAAATGAGTTTAAACGTGGGCTTATTATTTACATATTTCGAGAGATCTACAAGAAATACTACTTTGCAACAAACTTATTTCTATCTATTTATAATTTAAACTGTTTATAAATACTTTCCAAACATGCTCTTAGATATTGACTTATAAGTAAATTTATTAATCTGTTAATTTTAAGCTTAGGCAAACACGCTGTAAGAAAGGAAACGATGAAGGGCTTAAAACCTTCTGGCCGATAACTCCAATTTGGCAGACACCACATCGCAAAGTGAAGTTGGCAGTGTCGGTATAACTCCTTTTCCTGAAAGGTAGCAAAATGCTATTAAAATGCCTATAAAGACCAACATAACAGAAACAGACGAAATGAAAGAGATACAACCGGGGATAATAACAAAGTCATTCCAATAGCTATTTACACTTGACATTTTGGAGTAAGATTGATTGGGTTATTAAGTAGTTTCTATTAAGCTATTACTAAAAAGAAATATATCGCGTTACCTATGCTGATCTTTAACCAGATTAAGGGCAAGTCTCTCAGCTGGCCCCATGGTCCGGTCCACTTGCACAGGAAATATCGTCTGATCAAACTCTTCTGGAGCTCCTTCGGCAGGAGACATCTGTTGAAAGGTAGACACCGTATCATTCATGACACCAATTATAATCTAAGTAATTTGAAAACCCAGAAATTATAAACACCATACTCAAGTTATACTGTTGTTTCACATTTACTCCCTGTTTGGCAACCTTTATTTGGGAAAAACAATGTTTTAAATAGTGATTTTAAAGAGTGTGTGTGGTTCAAAAGTAGGGAAAAATTTGGATTTGCGTGTAGGATATTGTATTGTGTGAAAATGAGCATGTGGGAAAAAAAGTGTTCAAATAATAGTTGTCAAACAGGGGCATAGAAAACTCTCTCTTGCCATCTGCTCTCTTTACCTCTTGAAGTAATTAAAAATCTTGCTATCAAATCATTAACCATTTTTTTTCCGGTCTCCCGAGTTACGTGGTTGTCTGGATCGTATTCAATCAGAATATCAAAATCTATTAAATCTTATAAGCTTGTATACAAGGCTAGTCCAAAAGCATAGGCAGGTAGCATGTTAGGTTTCCACAAATGAACCCATTTCTTGATCGATTTCTAATTAGGATTTATAAGAACATAATAACTTATAAACATGCACACACAGACTCTTGGACACGTGCAAATAATGTCAAGAGGGTTGGTGTTGTTTTGGTGGGGTATGTGTCAGTGTATGGTGGGGGTTGGGGGCGTTGAGAGAGGAAACAACATACAGCTAAAGCATCGTAATGCAGTCCATCATAGATCAGCATAACTCTTTCACGGTAGTTTTTTCCCTGTTAATAAAATCCCAAAGAAAGAAGATTAAAAAATAGTAAGAAATCCAACAAAGATGTTATTAAGAATTGCTGAAGAGACATTCAACGCTAACCTGTCCATACAAATCACATCTGGTGGTTTGTATATCATATGCTGCAATCTCACGCCCATAATATTCGGCCAGTATCGCAAGCTCAATGCCACCTTAATATATAAAAAAAAAACCAAGAGAGTTCAATTATACAGATGAATTAACAAGCTTTGATATTCATAGTGCAATACTGTAACAAGTAACCATATGTAGGCACAGTGATAATGCAATCCAAGATGCTGACCCCACAGAAAACGAGTGTCGTCACTGTGGACTGAAGCAAAGGAATTTTCTCAACAAACATTGAGATTATTTTGTAAGAACTTAAACATGATCATCACCCAAATGCCATTAAAGGTTAAGAATGATGGCATCTAACCACTTGCTAGCAAGTAAACAAACTTTAATCTCCTCAAAGAGAGACCTTCGAATCGATTCAAGGTGTCCAGTAATCCTCGATCCAACTACTTTCCTGTTGATAAAAGATCTAAAGGCAATCTTATTTGATAAAAATATAAATTTGAATCGCTCTCAAAATCAGTTACATTAGAAGAAAAGCTGCTTACATTTCGCATATGTTATTCTCAATTTCCAATGCCGAAAAAAATTCCCCCAAAAAATCACTGATTTTTGACACAGGCATGCAATCGATAATGAACGGTCAAAGGAAATGTTAAGGTGCTTCACGGTTATCTCCAAAATACCCCAGATGGAAATCTGATTATGTGCACAGATAAGAGAGAGACGTGATGGAGATCCAACAAAGTTAACCATGTGGAAAGCAGTTTTGGCAAGCTATAAGGCCAAAATCAGTTTAAGTCATTGTCGTGAACTTTTATGTGATTATTTGCTCATAAAAGCAACAAATTACAGACCAAAGGATGGTGGATGAGAAAGACGCAACTGCTTTTGTAGATAGATCAAGAAAAATAGATATTGCACTTAGAAAAGCTGAAGATTGTAGTTTGTTCAAACATTCCATAGTAAAAACTTATAATTTCACTAGGAAAATGCAGAAAAAGAAAAGAGAGCAAAAAAAATGAACACAAGTAGAAGGCATAAATATTGTAAATCTATAAGAGGTAAACATTATCGTATTATATTGCACTTCGTGACAATAAAAAAAGTAATGGATCCAAGGTATAGATTCTGTATAGAAAAACACGTGGACTCCCAACCCATGATATAAACCACCTCAATACCAAAACAAGGAAGTAAACAAGAAAATTGCATTCTCAACCCAGCTGCCTCAGCATTGATACGTAGTTCATCTATATGCAATGAATGCAAAACTTACCTCCCCATTTCTCTGGGTCAAGAATCCATGCACAATACTCTTCATTCGGCTTTCCAAGGAATGCTTCAGAAAATTTTTCTGGATCACTAGCCACTGTTGCAGCTATAACCTAAATAAAAATATATAATGCCAAGCTTAATGAAAGGAAAAAAATAAGGACTAGACCCATTTGACAGCAGACGTGCTCAATTTAAGTATTCTATGCTTTGGCGTTGCGTAGTCATTCCACCTACTCCCCAATCCAGAAAGAAACAGAGCGTAATATTTCATTTTTTATTTTCTCTTCTCAAATTTAAAAACTCTTATATTGATGCTAAGAATAAATTTTCACCCTCTCCATAACTTGAATCTCAAAACGCTGGAATTAGCATTAAAAGCATCAGCACGTTGAATGAATCGCAAGTGGCGTGATCTAAGAATTATTTATTTTGCACGCATAACAAAATACAATTTGTAACCTGTCTTAGCTCGGGTGCTTTATTTTTGTCGTGGTCCATGACATAACTGCACACGATAAGTTAATTACTAAATACATATGTAAATTCTCCAAATTTTGACAGATAAATTTGGAATACAAACTTTTTCCTTTTTGGCAAGCTAAAATAAATAAAGATTAAAAAGCTCACCCGACTGCATTAAAGAGGCAACTGTTATCGGAAGGGATAACTCTCCTAACTATAATACCTTCCATTATTTTACACCTGAAACCGTCACAAATTTAATGAGTAGTTATTTGAAAATCACCAATAGGAGATATACGGTTTGTGAAGATTCATGATTAATAGCTGATTCACAAGGAAATGAATCGACGACCCATAATTAAAAGAACAAATCACTGGCTATAAGAAAGTAACAGGTTAAATAAGTGATATTCTTGATAAACAATTATACATAATCAGAAATCACTGAATCAACTAAAGTGGCAACACAACTATAATAAGTAAATCGAAGGAAAATAAATCATGTTCATTTAAAGAGTAAAACATACTTTTCAGCTTATAAACTAGAGTAGATAACCAAAAAAATCATAAAGAACCCAGATAAAATTCGAAACTAAAAGAAATGAATCTGTAACCTCTACAAGAAAACCAATAAGAAATGCATAATCATCGAATCAAATAAGTGGAAAAACGGTGATATTAAGTAAATCCAATATAGACAAATCATATCCAAGGCAAGCATAAAACATACTTTCCAGCTCATAATTAGAATTTGAAACCCAAAGAACCATACAGAACCCTAATAACGTTTCAAACTAAAAGAAATGAAATTGTAACCTCTACCCCAATAAAAACGCAATTAACAATCCTTCGATAAACAAAAAACAGATGATTCATCAAAATGGTACCCGTAAAATTTGCAGAACTGGAAATTAAAGCTGGGAAGGTTCTAGATCTAGGTGACGTGCAAAGAATCCTTTGCCCTGAAGATAAACAGCAAAAAAGATAAAGCGAAATGGGAATCTTTAGAAAAGAGCCAATCTATTGTGGATTAATTTCATTACAATGGTTTTTATTAGCAATTAATGGAAAAGACTGAGATTTTTCGAATTGTGTTGCTAATTGTAAGAATCTCAGTGGATGTGCAGCTGTTCATTTCTTGTATGGATACGAAGTTGGTTGAGGTTCAAAATGGACATTTATGGAAATGGGTCGGGTTATTGCTTGGGTTCAACGGCGGGATCCGAATATCTAGTGTAATAGCAATATTGTGAAACCGGTTCAGAAATTGACTAGTTGAATCAAAATTGGAATTAACATAATTAGGTATAGTTGCATCTGCGGTTCCAAACATTTTTTTTTTTGTACAGAATTTTTAAAATTTTTAGTTTGTGACGTCCATGACCCCAAATACTTCATTTCTTTGCATCATAAGGACAAATAGATGGATTACATCCATAAAACAATTAGTTGACTTAAAAATTTGACTTTGACCAATTCGACCAATCGAAGAAGTGGATGATGATTTTGAATTGCCGGTGACGGTTCCTGACCCGGACCTGCCTCGGGCTTGCAAAATGCTCCGGCATGGGCTGAAGGTTGAGGAGGAAAAGATGAAGCTAAAAATAATACCTAGTGCAATGTGGATGATGATATTCAGGTTTCTCTTCCGAGGACAATAGGCCTTTGGTATCAAGATTTGAACTTTTTTTTTTTGCCGGTTGATTACATGAAAAACGTGGAAAATGATGCAATTCTGAAATTTGTTCTATTTCTGTTGTATTTTTTTTTTTTTATAACATTTGGGTTGTTCACTTCTACAATAAGGATTGATGATATTGTCACGACTCGAGGTGAAAGTCCAAGTTGAATATTACCCAATTTCTAAAATTCTCTTTGACCTCGCCGGGCTTGTCTCCTCGAGCTCAAGGCTTTCGAGTATCCTCAAGCATATGCCTTAACCTAGTTTCTAACGTCACATAATTCTTTAGGACTCTTCCATAGGATAAGGCTTATCCAACTCCTATAAGGTTGTGTCCTATTGTATCTCTTCGTCCTATCATGGTGGGACTCTATCATTAGAGTTGCGTCCTCATCCAAATACTAATTGCACGATATTAATCAAATAGCAACTCCTCGACATGGTATGACTCCCAAACACCCATTGACTCTTAAAATTAGACGAGGGTGTTCAATTAGTTTAAACCTACTAGGAGTATGATATCAACTTTTATAAATATAAGATCTTAATTCATTATTCAGATACGTTTTTACATAATTTTCAATTTATAGCGCACGCATAAATTCTTTCTCTAACTTGAAGGGGTGACGAGGATACATCTCAACACCTTCATTTCAGGTATTGGAAGATCATGTTTGTGCTCATTCTCAATTATCAAACTCGTAAATTAACAGGTACTATTTTTGACAGCATCGAGAATCTTTATAAAGGGGAAAGGAAATTTGAAATGGGTTGTATGAATTCATATTAGTTTTGGTTTACCTCTTCAGTGTTATATCGAGATTGCATAACTCTAATGAACAGAGGCATCTTTAATTCTATGCAATACACGTTCCAATCACTCAAGTAGTTCTTGCCTCTTCAAGTGCAATCTTACTGTACCCAAGGGTGTGTTTTGTGCTTCCATTTTCCAGGCAACTGCATCAAAATTTAGTGATAAGTATGACCTGATTGCAGTTAGCAATTGCTATTCATAAAGGAGCACTTACCATTAGACAAGATTAGTGCAAAATTTGTCCTTGTGACTGTCGATAGATACGCAAAAGACAATTTAATGTTTGAGAGAATCTCAAACCATGCTAGCCCACAAACATGATGCTCATGGCAATCCAATGCCCTTTATTTTTTGTGTGTTGATTACGTGCCAAAATGCCGCTATTATATATTTTGATACTCTACTGTGCTGTATTCAAATATTGTTGATGGCTAATGATTGTGCACTTGCTTGTCCGTAACTAGTCGCCTATATACTTAACGTGTACCAATGATTTATTGTTGTTCCCGTTACTGGTATCATATTTATTTTTTTTCCTTTTCTGGGGACAAGTATAGGTCTATTATCCACTGTTGAAACAAACAAGAGTTCAAACCCCATTTGCATGTATGAAAAAACCAAGGAACTGTTATTTCTCTGTGCCAAAAATGAGCTCAAATAGGAAAGCAGCTAAGATCACCCTTACGAGGTAGTGATGAGTTTCAATCAATTAAAAAAAAAACCTTCTCCACTATTTTTTTGACGCATCATTTGTATGTAAATTATTATGTACAATTAGTATTATTTGAATTTTATTTCTAATCTTAAATAAGATTGTGACTTGTTCATTTTGTGACAGGAGAGTGGATTGGGGTTAAAAATTCGAAGAAGAAAGCAGCTCCCAAGAAGAAAAATGCCCGTAGTAAGAAATAAATACTTAGTCGTTTAGAAGAATATGTACCTCATGCTATGCGATTGCACGTGAAATTTTATACTTCTATTCACATCTGAGATGTATGCTTGTGTATGAGAACTTTTTCTTTCTCTCATTTCCTATACATATACGATTTTACTATCTTAAAAAAGCACGGATTAGATTTTTCAATTAGCAATTCTTCTTAAACCTCCAATTTTTATGCATCTACGAGATATTTTTCGACGGTGTGCTATACCTGAAAACTTGAGCTTGAATGAAAATTTTATATGATTCATATCATGTTTGTTACACTTTCTGTAGATCTGGAACATGAAGCGTTTCGATGAAATAGTAGATTGGTACTTGACCTATTATTGTTTATAAAACTTGATCTTCAATAATTTTCAGTTTTTTAGTAGGGTTCATTCATGCAAGAGTTGATCTCTCGGGCTGAAGTTTGTTAAAAATAATAATGATAATGATAATAATAATGATGATGATGATGATGATAATAATAATGGACAATTAAAGTATTTTCTTACTCTATTGTTACTGAAGTTTATAATGATTTTATAAACGATCATTCGATTAAAAAAAATTAATATAAAATTCTACATGTCAATGTTAATTTCGATTAAAACATTGTTATTTTGATGTATGGTCAATCCTTTTAAACCAGAGACCATTAGTGAAATTGCTTTAAACTTCCAAGAAAAATGTTGTAATGACCAAATAAATAAATTGGTGAAATTAACTCATTTTCAATTAAATAAAATTTTAATATTAAAAGGTTTGAAAGAACAAAAAGAGAAAAGGAAAGGGTCAGTGGAGTGAACGGTGGGATGCCTTAAGCATTGTAGTTGGCAACAATTGGGCATAGCTCTATACATTTTGGTCGATATTAGCAATTGAGCATCTCTACTCTTGTATGTGCAAGCAGTATACGGGCTTGAACCCGCTGCATAAGATCTCAATTATTTGAAATGAAAGTTCGTCAATCTTTTTTATCTAGCCTATGTTGGGCTTTTATTTTTTTATAACTCTTTTTCATAAAATAATTTTATACGTAAATCGAGATTTTTTTTTTTTTTTAATTACACATTCCGTAAAAAATCACTATTTTAAAATACATTTTTTTATCAAAAATTCTTAGCGCCTATATGTCTACCATTCTTCAATTTTTTTTTTAAAACTCATTTTCAACCACACATTCTCACAATAAAATATTTTTTCACATAAATTCATAACTTTTCATACTTTCTAACCACACATTCTCCAAAAAATTACTATTTCAAAACTCATTTTCCCCCCAAAAACTATTTTTAATAGGCATCAAACATGGGCATAAATGTATGTTTGACAGTAAAAATAGTAAACTCGTAGAAAGTACAACTTAGTGACTTGCAATTCACTTGTTTCTCACACATTTTGTAGATTCACAATTTGTAGGCATTGCTAAGCAAACACTTAGCTAGGGATGGCAATGGGGCGGATCGGGGTAACCTTCCCCGCCCCGTTAGATGATATCCCGTTCTGTACTCGCCCCGTTATCCGTTTAAGATGGGGTGGGGCACTTGCCCCGATTTTTGACCTGTTTAATTTTTTTTAATTCATTTTATAAAAACTGAGCAAATTGGTACTAACACTTTGATTATGGTTGTACATCAGCCTCAAATAGTAGAAACTATACAAATCTTAGTTAAATTATGACGCGATCCTCATAGAACGTCTCATTTCAAATTTCTAAATCGGGGAAGTGAAACCTAGCTTTGCATGTGAGAATCACATAAAGATATTACATAGATTTGTATTTTGTACGGTTTTTATCATTGAGGATTGATTACATAATTATAATGAAATGCGCCCGGTTAATGTGATATTGGAGATGAGGGGTACAATTTCCCCTCTATTTAATATACTTGAAAATATTCTAGTTTGTGGACGAACCACCCTTCAATCATAGAGTCAACTCAATTTTCTCAAATTTAAATTTGTGAATTACTGGTGTATCCAGCCAGCCCTTGTATTTGCTTTTCATAATCCTCCTAATCTTTCAAATAAACAACGTATTTGCCATCTCTACATTTTGAGATTCTTTAATTAATTAATTATAATTACACTAAATATTCTAAACTGCTGGCATCTCGTCAACTTGCTTCCTTTTGCATAAAAGTTACAATTTCTTATTCTATATAAAATTAAAATTTGTTAAGAAATAATCTTAAAGGCCCTACAAATGTGATTCGTTATATAAAGTTGGTAGATGCTTAATTTTTTTAAAAAAATTATATATTGTTTTTCATAAATATAAAACAAAAAGTTACAAATATTTTGCCTATTAGAATCAATCTAGTGTGACAACATGCACCTTGCTTGATCTATCGAATGTAGACTTTCGATATAAGTCATTACAACGATTTAAGAGACAATTAGTTATATCATAGAATGTCGTCAATACTTAAATACACACAATAGTAATATATGACAAGCTCGATTTTCAAATAAATAAATAAATTGGTGAAATTAACTTAATAAAATTTTAATGTTAAAAGGTTTGAAAGAACAAAAAGAGAAAAGGCAAGGGCTATCGACTGCGGGAGGGCTAGTGGAGTGAACGGTGGGATGCCTTAAGCATAGTAGTTAGCAACAATTGGGCGTAGCTCTATACATTTTGGTCGATATTAACAATTGAGCATCTCTACTCTTGTATGTGCAAGCAGTAGACGGGCTTGAACCCGCTGCATAACATCTCAATTACTTGAAATGAAAGTCCGTCAATCTTTTTTATCTAGCCTATGTTCGGCTTTTATTTTTTTTAAACTCTTTTTCATAAAATAATTTTATACGTAAATCGAGATTATTTTTTTTAATCACACGTTCTGTAAAAAATCACTATTTCAAAATACATTTTCTTATCAAAAATTCGTAGCCCCTATATTTCTACCATTATACAATTTTTAAAAAAAAAACTCATTTTCAACCACACATTCTTACAATAAAATATTTTTCCACATAAATTCATAACTTCTCATACTTTCTAACCACACATTCTCCAAAAATTTATCATTTCAAGACTCATTTTCCTCCTAAAAATTATTTTTAATAGGCATCAAACATGGGCTTAAATGTATGTTTGCCAGTATAAATAGTAAACTCGTAGAAACTACAATTTAGCGACTTGCAATTCACTTGTTTCCCATACATTTTGTAGAACTCACAATTTATAAACATTGATAAGCAAACACTTAGCTAGGGATGGCAATGGGGCGGGGCAACCTCCCCCGCCTTGTTAGGTGATTTCCCGTACCGTACTTACCCCGTTACCCGTTTATGACCGGATATAGCACTTGCCCCCTTTTTTACCCGTTTAATTTTATTTTTTAAAATTTTTGATAATTTATTTTATTAACCACTTTAATGAATGAGAAAATAATATATTTTTTAATTTTTATTTATTTTAAAAAATTAAATTATTCAAATATATTTGATAATTAAGGTTTTTATTTGTCATATTTTTTAAATAATCTTAGTTGCAATTTTCCATTCGGGGCGGGATTTCACGGGTATTTGGTTTGTTAGATTTTTTTGTCATCCCTACACTTAACCCCTGTTTGACAACTATTATTTGAGAATTTTTTTTACATACTCATTTTCAACTACATATTCACATAATAAAATATTTTGCACGTAAATTCAAAATTCTTAAATGTCACTATTCAAAACATGATTTTTCTCATTTGATGGCGGTCGAACAGGGGCTTAGTTTAGCTGATCAAGACGGGATTTGACTCACGATATAATGGAGTGAGATGGTCATGGCTCGGTTCGGCTGGGCCCACGCCTGCACGAGCTCGAGCACGAGTAGAGCTCGTGACCAATGAGGCTCGGCTCGTTAATTTTTGGACGAGCTCGACTCGTGCCCAGCTCGTTTTTTTTTTTTTTACAAAACCTAAAATTCAAAAAATATATATACATACACATTTTCTAATTTCTTTTTTAAATATATTTTTCAAAACATTTGTAATTTTTAAAGATTTGTACTATATTCAAAATTGAAACGGTTAAATCTTTTCATATAAACA
>CAIGRN010035588.1:0-35284 GCA_903798345.1 Fraxinus anomala
ATTGACCCTAGAGGTGAGCCTTTTTCGATTATAAAATATTAGGCAAGATCTATGAGTTTCAGCCTATTGAAATATTAACTGACAAATCACTTTCCAACAAACATCAGAAGCAAGGGATCGATTTTCTGCTTCTTTCGGAACTTAGAGTTGTGATTTGGCTTGATCGAACCCAAAATGTCACTTTTTAGCTCATGTGACAACTGATCTGTTTTTTTTTTTTTTTTTTTTTAAATGTACAGAAACCTCTGGTATCGTTTTTGTTTACTGATTTACTTTTATATCGTTACAGGGTATTAAGCAGTTCTTTGTGGCAGTAGAAAGAGAAGAATGGAAATTTGATACTCTATGTGATCTGTATGATACCCTTACCATCACTCAGGCTGTAATCTTTTGCAACACAAAGCGAAAGGTAGAAACTTATATCTGTTTCCTTTTTCAGTGGTTAATTGTGATTTCTTCACTATGAAAGACACGTGTCAAATGGTTAGAATACAAATTGAAATCTTGAAATCATCTTCCTAGCAGCTCATTTTTACACCTTCATCAGTAATTCGTGATCCTCTCTCTTTCTCCCTCCCTCCCTATGTTTCTGTGGGTTGGTGTTCTTTAATTTGATTTTATTATATATACTCGAGAATTAAAAAGTTCAATACCTTTTTGCGTAATTATGCGAGCCAAAAAGGAATATCCTTTGCATCAGAAGTACTAATATTCAATATTAAGTATATTTCTCATTACCATTCAGAACTCTAAAGGGACTGGTGTCACTTTATGATCTGTCGCCATGTTAGACAGAGTTGGGCACAAGTCCTAGTGTTTTAGGCTTTTAGCTTTTGCAATCTTCAAAATTGAGGATGTGGGGACACTGCCATATGATTATGTGTAAGATGTTGATGTGGTTTTGTACAAACAAATAGGTTTAAAGGATGGGTATGAGCAAAGCAGTATATTTTTTAATTGGATTTTTTGAAATAAACTTAAAGATTTTGGTTACTTCAAAATAATGTGGGTTCAAAATATTACATATGGATCACTAAAAGTTGAAAAGGGCATGTCTGTACAAAAAATATTTTAATAAATCTGAATCTGACCATATGAAGTCTGATTCCTTGGTTTAAAGTCATTTTTATTTTTCCAATATCTGCCCTACAAAATTACCCTCATATTAATATTTCACTATGTGCATAGCTTCTGTTTTGCATGTAAATTCTTTGATACGAAAAATAACTACAATCAATATATATGATGATTGCAGGTGCTAAATTGACAAGTGAGTATGTGGTGCACTTGTAGTTTTACTTGATTAGACTGCAAACAAGTTTTGGTGTCTCAGTTCTCATGTCAAGAAATATTATTGGAAATACAATTAATCAATTGCAACTTTAAGAAATAACAGCTCTTCTAAGAAACAAAAAGAAATTGATAAATGGGAATAAAACAAAATAAGTATTAAGATGTAATAATGAAAATGGTGAAGATGCTGATGTCATGGTACTTCAGTAATTATTTATGTTCCTTGCATTTTTATGTTGTTTCTTTTTACGTGTGACAGGTGGATTGGCTAACAGCAAAAATGCGGGAGAATAACTTTACTGTCTCGTCCATGCATGGAGACATGCCGCAGAAAGAAAGGGATGCAATTATGGCAGAGTTTAGGTCTGGTCAAACTCGGGTTCTTATAACCACAGATGTTTGGGCTAGGGGGTTGGATGTTCAACAGGTAAACTCTGCTTCCATACTTCTTCCTCTCATATTTCTTTCATTTCAAGAGGGACAAACTCTGTTTTCCTACAGATTTTTTTTTCTATTTTTTTTAGTAATCCATGTCTGTATATCCTAGGTACCAAAAGAGAAGGATCTTTTTCCTTGCCCATATGATATGTTAGTTGTTAGAAAAGGCCTCGTGGCCATATTTAATATATGCATTGAAAGCTCCTGAATTGATCTCGAAACTTAAAAAAGAATCGCATAAAATGAGAGTCAAGTATTTACACGTAATTTGTTAATTTTTCTTGAAAAATTTGATACCTATGCATTAAACAAGTTCATAGTATATGCTGAAACTGAAAAATAAGCCTCATAGAATGAATGCAAATATGTACTGTATTACTGTACAGTTCCGTGTGCAGTCGTTTAGGTGAAAAGGAGTGGTAGTGAGTAGGAATAGAGGTTTTCTTATTGACAGTGGGAAAGACCAAAGACCTATAGTTCACATTCTGCATTTCGCCATGCACTTCTATTGTATGGAAGAACTATTGGATTAAGTGCTTGTCTGTGTTTCATTATAAGCTCCTTGTGTACTTTCAAGGTCAAGGTCAAACTTTATTTTTAACCATTTTTGTAGGACCCACAACTTATTATCCAGCACTCACTTCTATCACATCATAATTCAGAAACTTATAATGATACCCAAACAAGCACTAATTTGGAATCATGTGTGAACATTGGTTTAGTATCACTCTGCACAGTATTTCTGATTCTGTGTTAATTTTGCTGGAAATTTCTTTACATCATACGATACCCAGTACAAGCTAATTGAGTGATTATATAATCCATAGCTAAAAGATGAAGTTTATCAAAATGCATTTAAATCTCCTCTCTTTTACGAAATATTTCAAAGGATATTTTTGAAAGAGATGTTAAGATTTGTTATTAGAGTTATATATGTTGATTCCTTGGAAATTTTATTAAGCTCCTGTTTGGGCATTAAAATGAGATTTTGGGGGAAAAATGTGTTTTAGAATAATGATTTTTTGGAGAATACGTGATTAAAAAATAAGGAAAAATTTTGGGTTTACGTATGACATTATTTTATGGGAGTGTGTGGTTAAAAATGAGTTATGGAAAAATGCATTTTTGGAAAAATGGAATCCAAACAGGGGCTAAATTAATAGATAATGTTAACTTGTTTATTAGTTTATTAATTCATTGGGGACAAATCTAGTTGAGTTAAAATGAATAATCCATATGGATATGAAGTATGGAGCATGCACAAATATAAACACACAGATGTTTTAGATTTTTCTAAAGAACAGTGCAATGATGAACTTTTCTTTTACTTGTACTGTTCAGAAATTTCTAGTCTACGACCTGGTAGATGTTTAGGGGGTCTTTAGTTAATAGTTATGAGACATGATACATCACTATCATAAAAATGAAATCAGATAGTTTCTGTTTCGCGGAGGAGCACTTTGTAATGTTATATCTTCATGGAGTCTAATCTCATTTGTCTGTTCATATTTCATTCTTGTAGGTTTCCCTGGTGATCAATTATGACCTTCCCAACAATCGGGAGCTTTACATTCACCGCATTGGACGATCTGGCCGTTTTGGAAGAAAGGTACTTGCCCAATCATTTAAGATCTCAGCTTGATTCTCTATATGTTCATTTTTCAAGTTGCATAGCATGATTTTCAGATGTTACCTCGTTGTTGTTCACTTCTTGGCACAAAAGTTTAAGAACGGTCACTGCCCTCTATTTTCAATTGTATGAGGTTTAGTGAGTTTGAATATGTTAACGTATTTTTCATAATTTTCTGTGAATAATTTTGAGCACGCAAGTTTTTAAATCTTAATGCTATTTTTGGGTCATGGCATTCTTCATGAAACATCTAAAAACTAACGATCCTTGATGTTGTGACTCGGTCAAAGCTTGCACAAACAATCTAGTGTTTTCAAGTCAATTACTGTTTAGTTTGAGTTTTAACACTGATCTAGATAGTATTTCTTTCGACACTTAGATATCTGGACATTAACTGCCCTGCTGTTCCAACACAACATTAACTGAAACTTGTTAAATGCTCACTTCATCTAACATAAAACATCTGCTTTCTTTTTGTGTTTTATCTTCGAGTTTATCCATAAATTTTATGATGGCGTGCAGGGTGTTGCAATTAACTTTATCAAAAGCGACGATATCAAAATCTTAAGAGATATAGAGCAGTACTACAGTACCCAGATCGATGAAATGCCTATGAATGTGGCAGATCTAATTTGATCCTGGACTCCCAGGGCAATAGAAGAGAAGTTTTAATTTAGCATACAAGATGTGCATGCTACTTGTGAATTTTGCCGCTACTGATCTATTGGCACTGGTTAACTATCGTCTTTGGACTGTGTCGATGAAAAGGAATTGTTGGATTCATGTCTAGTGTTTAGGTTTCAGTGGTTTTGTACTGTACGTGAAATCAGTTTAGTTAATCCATGTAATGTTTATCTCGGTCTTGATTTGTAGCGTGCCTGTGGAATTTGCTGGCTTGAATTGATGCAACCTTTCATTTGTTGCACTTTATCCAAATTTTTTATTTGTGTCACTCACCGTCCCCAAATTTTTTTAATTTAGTTGCAGCAGAAAGACAAATGGACGGTTTTGTTGATCAAGAAACTTGATTTTGATCAAATTCTAACCAATTCAAAAGGGATAAAATAGTAACTTTAAATTTTTATATGAAATAATTAAGCAAATTTTTTTTTTTAAAAAATGGAAAAGAGTAGAAAAGGTAGAGAAGATTTTAATTAAAGTTGGTTGAAATTTGGTAAAAGTAGTTATTTAGTCAGTTAATGGACTTGCTAAATTAAAATTTTGAGATTGTGTGTGGTAAAAATGAAATGTTTGAATAAAGTATGCAAAAATAATAAATAAAAATTAAAAATTAAATGTCCCTTATTTCTATTATCATTTTGTGAAAGCTTGAAAATCATACACTGTATTTCTTGGTTGTGACGAGCAAGGATACAACAGTAAGAATCACGACATAGTAGCTTATTAATTCAATACATAAATATTAACAAAACAATTCGTGACAAGTTAAAATGTAAATGCATATATATAACATTCGATATTTTTTTAAAAATGAAAATTGAATTTTTAGTGAAAGAAAAGTAAAATTTTCTACAGGGATTCCTGTACTATAAAAGGAAAATGTGGGGATTTCAACCATCAAAGTATTAGATTGAGGACCTACTCGATACATTTCCAATAAATTGGTGACCCAACAGAAATTTTCCCTGGCCTTCAACAGCAGTAAGGTATATTCTTGGCCGCCAAATTTGAAACATTCCGTCATCCTTCGGTAAATTTATAAAAGGAGTTATTGCAAGAAAAATGATAGGTACAGGAAATGTGAGAATCTGATTTCTGTTTTATTGGATCAGTGTCGCCCTCAAAATCGTCCCTTTTGATTCAGAACCCCCTCAACCGGAATCGTGTGTTGGTGAAAGCAATGCTTTCATTAGTGGGTGCCGGTGGTGGTTCGTTTGTGTACAAGCATCCTCTCAAAAAAAGCATATGCAATAGCGGGAAGGGTTCTTTTTGCTCTTTTCGCTCCCCTCCAAGATTTTTGGGTGATGATCATCAAAACCCAATAAGATGCAAAAAGACTATTGCCGCTTGTAAATGTATGGCGGACTTCACACCCACCAAATTCAATGTAAGAACAAAAGGTTCTTCTTTCATTGCAATTTAATGTCTTTTTCACTTTTATGTTTTAATAAAATGCTTAGATATGCTACTTTGAAGGCATATAAATGGGTCTGGAAGTATATACTTATTAAGAAAACCAAACCTTTTGTGGGTTTTATCATTCTGCAATTAAGAATGTCTTCCTATTGATCTTATTCAGTTGTATTTCACATTTTTTTTTTTCAGTTTATAGTGTCCATTAGTCATCTAATTATTAATTTTTGCTTTTAGGAAGTATATGGCCTCAAGAAGTTTTCTTTTCTTCTTAAATTAATAGTTTGGCAAACAAATTGTTAGATTATCATTCTGCGAACTTAGATTTGTCCTCAAATTTCTATTAAGTTGATACATGATGGTGCCATTTTTGGTATTTATTCTGGCAGATTACTGATGATATCTTAGTTTTGCTTCATATAGCATTTTGTTTTCTAGTCATAATTTCTTCAGTTTTTCTCAAATGCGTTTTTCATTTAATATTTAGCCATTTGTTTGCTTCACAATTGATCTTGATATCAATGGGCAACCTGTAGAACTGCCTCGTGTTTGGATGACAGTTACTAATGCTTGAATTTGATTGAGCTTACTTTTGTTCAAATAATTTTAGTGAGTTCATGAGGCTATGTATCTGTGTAGTTGATCTTATAGTACTTTGTTCAAATTCGTCACAGTAAGTTCATGAGGCAATATATCTGTGTATTCCTTCTCCAGGGTTCACGTGAAGCAGAGAATTTGAGCGTGGGAAAGGAGCCAGATGTGCTGATTGAATGTAGGAATGTCTACAAGTCATTTGGAGAAAAGCATATCTTAAGAGGTTTGAGCTTCAAGGTGAAGTTTATTTGCTTTTGGTTGTTCAATTGTTTGAATGTTTCAATCATGTGTATTATGACTTCTAGGTCAAATTCACAAGTTAATGGTGGTTGGCTAGCTCTTGTAGGTGACAATATCTTAAGATAGAAATAGAGGTTCCAACCCGTGGCTGTAAATTTGTAATGAAGAATATCTTTTGCTTCATGAATTATATGACACCTATTATTTTTTATTATCCTCCTCTACTACTTTTTCTTCTTCTCTCTTTTGGCTGACTCTTTCCTAAGTGAGGATCCTTCTTATCTTGTCTGAGCGTGCTTATGCATTATAGAAACAATTATGCATTGCTAGAAATAGAATATCAGTAGTATATTCTTGAGGAACCAAACCAGTATCTGGATTTTATATCAGCCGGCATTATAGGATAACGTGTTGTGCTAATGTCTTTTCTGATTTGTGCATATCATGGATTGCCAGTCCCCCCCTCTCTCTTCCATGCCTATGTCTGTGCATGTATTCTTTCCATCAGTTTCTACATTTATCACATGATTACATCATGCTATATTCATTGCTCTGTTGTTTATTGAGTTTAAGATTTAAATTTTATTTTCGTTATCATTTATCTTAAGAATATTCCTAATCTCTTAGCCTTACATCGAGTATTCATCGTCCTTGCATCTAAACTGAAAAAAACTTTAGCCCATTCATAGATTAGACTTGGAGAGGCTGTTGGAATAATTGGGCCTTCTGGGACTGGTAAGTCAACCATCTTGAAGATCATGGCTGGGCTTCTTGCTCCAGACAAGGTAATTCTCATTTCTTTCTCATTTTATAACTATATCTTTATATATATATTCGTGCCATTCTGCTTTTCGTTTAGATTGACTTTCTTCATGTCGAGATCTTCATGAACTATGTTTAAATATTAGGGAGAGGTTTTGATCCGAGGCAGGAGGCGTCATGGTTTGATCAGTGATGAAGAAATATCTGGTCTTAGAATAGGCTTGGTGAGCTATATCAAGTATATCATTCATAGTTATCATAATAATACCAAATGGTTCTTTAAATCTCTTCCAATGCAACAGGTTTTTCAGAGTGCAGCTCTGTTCGATTCTTTAACTGTTCGTGAAAATGTCGGTTTCCTTTTGTAAGTTATGTTAGAGAATCCTTTAAAGATTTTTAATGGATCTTGGTTTTTTACACATTATTATAATGGCGTTGCAGATATTTTCATATTTATAAGTCTTGCATCTGCTCTTTTTTCGCCGTGACAGATACGAAAATTCAAGTATGCCAGAGGATCAGATTGCAGAGCTTGTCACCGATACTCTAGCCGCTGTTGGATTGAAGGTGAACACAAATCATTATCCTTTGTCAAGACAATTTAATTTAGCATACTGAACTCATACACCTATTGCTGCTTTAAGAGAGTGGCTAGTTGGACATTTGTTTACAATATAACTGTTCATTGGCAAGTCATAAGATAAAATAATTGTATTATGGCAATCATATTAAGAGTAACGCAAAACACGCTATCTCCCTAAGGGAGCAATGTGGATCATTTCCTGAAGTACTTGGTTTTATATTGCCTACTGTTAAAACTTTAAATCCCGAATTCTTTTAGGCATTACTTTTGACGGTTTTATATTGCCTACTGTTAAAACTTTAAATCCCGAATTCTTTTAGGCATTACTTTTGACATTGTGAACATAGAACTGTTCATAAATCTTATAGTTAGCAAGATATGAACATAGCTGAACATTAAAATTGATAAATGGGCCAAATTTTGTGTTTTCTATTAGCCAATCTGTTTTGGCTTTGTAACGGACACATTTATCTGAAGCTGCATATTAAGATAAGAAATTGGTGAAACTACCCATTGGAAACTGCCTAAGTATTGAAAGAGGCAGTAAAAGTCAGTGGAAGAGTTCAGCCATGAGCAAACTTGTATGGATTTATTTATCCTTGCATTTTTTTTAAAAATGTTCCAATAAATGTTTCTTGCAGGGAGTTGAGGACCGATTGCCCTCTGAATTGTCTGGTGGAATGAAAAAAAGAGTTGCTTTAGCTCGTTCCATAATTTTTGATCCCACAAAAGACACAGTAGAGCCTGAGGTGCATGACTATATTCTTTCTATTGTGCCTATAATTATCTATGGTTGCTTTTTTATATTTTCTCCGTAGATGGATTTATCTTTTGTTTATTAAATGTTACATCTTCCATTTTATGATTTATTTTTCATTAATTTGGAAAAACGTACTTTTGAGATGTTATGTGGTCATTTTATGGATCTTAAGCTTCCGCATGCAACTCTTTTAACTTGCATTGGCCAAGGAAAAGCATCAATATACAAGTTCTCAGATAATATTGATCCTTGTAAATGTTCTTGTTATATGTCTGCTGGAAAATTGAGCTATCTTCAAATGTAATGACTTTGGTGTGCTCCATTTGTGGTTTACTGCATAATGCAATTAACTAGTGAAGCTAGTGAATGTTGTCATCTAAGTAAAGTGGTAAGTTCAGAAATCATATTTGCTTGATTAAAGTTGATTGTTCCAAGTGGATGCCTGGTTGTATTTGCTAATAGTTGATTACTAAGTGGTTTTTTGAAGTACAGCATGATTCTAATCTTCATCTAAGTTATGAACTTTTCGTCAGTTAGAAGTCTTAAGAAAGAGACAGATAATATATGCATATTTAAGGTCCTTCATTAAGAGATGCTTGATCCACTTATACATTAAGTAGGATATATATTTTGACAGACCTAGAGTAGATAAAGTTTTTGACTTCGAGATAGAGTAAATCAAACAAGGTTCAAGCTTGTTCGGGCAAAGCATTTTGGCGTTATAGTGTAAAACCAAAGTTTGATGTTGAATTTGAGCCTTGTTCAAGTCTAAGCCAGCTTGGCTTGAGTTCAAGCCTGATGAATGTTTTCTGATGTTTAGCTTTCCCACCAAAGAAAATAAACGATTGATAAAAAGACAACTATATTACAGAATAGTTAGCTCTTAAACAATTATCTACCGATAAAATGACAAAAATAACTTGCAATTTTAGGAGTTATCAGCAACTCTCCTTGCTTAATCTCTGATCAAGCTCAGATCTAGCTTGACAAAGATCAGCTCATGCTAGTACAACCTAGCTCAAAAGCTTACTTGCCACCCTAGTATTAAGCATACATTTGGAATTGCTATATTCTTTGCAACCTCTTTTCTTGTTTCTTTTCTCTTTAACTTCAATCGAGAGTTGATAACAATGAAAGGACTAGCTTGATTTTGAAGTTAAAACAAAACTTTGATTTGGATTGTCAAAAATGCACAGTGAACATAGCTGATGCATCATAGGTCTACTACACAAACAATTATTTATATTCCCTTGTCATCTTGGGGGGGGTTGGTTGGACAATCTCAAGAGGTAGACAGGAGAAAGACTACACTATGACAGATCTTTTGATCTGAAGTTATACTTTTAAGCTCAAATATATTTGATTGAACGGCTCTTCACAGAACCATGATGTGCTCGTTCATAATCCAAGTAGTCATTCCCTATTTTCTAGCAAGCCCCTTTATTTTTTTAAAACTACATTACGCGTATCAAGCCTAAGTTGGCTGATAGTTGGTCATTCACCCCTCTGGTGATAGTTACATTCATAATCTGAGCAGGTGCTCCTGTATGATGAACCAACTGCCGGTCTGGATCCAATTGCATCTACTGTAGTTGAGGATCTCATTCGCTCTGTTCATATGAAAGGTGAGGATGCACTTGGGAAGCCTGGGAAGATTGCATCTTATGTTGTTGTCACTCATCAACATAGCACGATTAGAAGAGCCGTTGACAGGTACTCATCAGTTTTTAGAACATCATTTACATTTTTATGTCTGTCTTTTGGGATTTTTTGGGTACTGTTCTCATCCTAAATTATTACCAATATGTAGGCTGTTATTTCTCCATGAAGGAAAGGTTGTTTGGCAAGGGATGACCCATGAATTCTCCTCATCAACAAATCCAATTGTTCAGCAGGTAAAAAATTATTGAGTCATTTTCTCGACCCATAAGCAAAATTTAGGAGAGCAGGGTAATCACGTCTCAAATTAGTTATTTATTCAATGTCGTTTTGATGTTAATACTATAATTCTTATTTATATGACTGTCTTCAGAGGTTGATTATTGAAATTGAAACCAATCCTGTTAACATAACTGTTTCTCAGTATACTAACACATGCACTTGCACAAGTTGTGTTTGATTAAGCTCATCACTTTTGGTTTACGATTTAATTGAATACTTTCAGTTTGCATCTGGGAGCTTGGATGGACCAATCAGATATTAGCTCAGACGACTGTAGGAAAAAAGAGGGAACACATGCATTGGGTTCTTGAATGCCAACTTGTTATTTCAAGTACAGATAATATGATAGCTGAGGCGTGATAGGCAGAGTTTCAAGTTTGAGCTAGTACAGTCCAGAAATGATATACTGAAAATGTACCATTGATTGATGAGATATGATCCCACTTACATTCGATTCCTTTGTGGAACCCGTGCCCACCCTCGAAGCTCAAATTCAGTGGTTTTTGAGCGTATTGGTTTCTCTCGGGACTTGGTCTGCGACGATATATGTAATGTTCTCAATTAAATAGCAAAGATCATTATATGATTGAAGCAATTTAGACACATGTGGTATAATCTCTTTAGCATGTATTTGTTGAATGATGGTTATAAAAACGACTATGTTCCCATTTGTTTTTATAAAGATAACAAACATTAGATTTACAATTATGACAATTTATATTGATGACTCAAATCTTATTGGAACTCTTAGATAGTTCAACAAAAATGCAAATTATTTAAAAAATGAATTTGGAATGAAAGATTTCAGAAAAAATCAAATTTTGTCTAATGTTGCATATTGAACATTTAAGGATTATTTGTTTATAATATAAAAAAAAGTTTGAAAATATTTTTATCTGAATAAAGCACATTCGTTGGCATCAGTTATGGTTGTCGTATCACTTGATGGAAAAAAAATACATGTCGTCCACTTGAAAATTGAGAGAAGGTTCTTGACCTTAAAGTACCATATCTTATTGCAATTAGAACATTAACATATCTTGCAAATTATACTCAACTGATATAGCTTTTTTTTTCCTTTAAATATCCTTACTTGATATAGCTCTACACCAAATCAAAGACATTGAAGTAGTGTTAAAAAATATTTTATTTGCTAAATCACAAATAGGATAGTGTTTTGACTTGGAGGAACAACTATATCATATATGGAGATCTGTGAAGAAAATACTAACATCAACATCCTCAAATTATTTTAAAATTATTACAATCCATGAAATAAGTCTAGAATATGTATGTTTGAAGAACATTCATCTCCAAGCATTACTATAATCCCGATTGTATTGTACACTTAAACAAGGCTACATCAAAGAGGGTACATTAAAGCATATTTATCCAAAATCTTCTATACATGTGAGCTTCAAAAGAGTGGCGACATCGATAACAAAATTGCTTGAGCGATAATGTAGCTAATTATTCATAAAAGCTGTTAGAATTTGGGTATGACCCGAATTCCTTGTTGAAGTAATTGAAGAATTTTAATTGAAGTGCACGTCAAGAGAAATTCAATTTGGAATTCTATTGGAGTCTTATTCAAGTTGAAATTCTATTTGGAACCCTTAATGAGAGTTGGAATTTGTATTAGACTTGAAGAGATTGAAATTATGGATCGAGAAGAAAATTTTCCCTAGCCTACTGCTATCTTGCCGCTCGAGCAACACCTGTAGGTTTTTGTTGACATATGGTTGATTATATCCTTAATATTTTGATCATAACAAACAATATTAATATTGTTTCTAACAATTGATTTTGAGTGATTATAGTTCAATATTAAAATTAATCAAAATTAACAAATAAATAGGACTCGAAATGAAGATCAAAGTAGAGTTAAGCATTCAAGTCAAATCATTCGAGATGAAAGCTTAAAAGACAAACATCAAGAAAAAGCAAGATCAAAAGCATGAGAGACGACATTAAAGAATGATTAAGACGAAAAGTCTAAGAGGCAAACTTTGAAGCAAGATAAAAAGAAAAACTAGACTTCTTAATATAAAGGTACTAATACTTTGATATTTAGTAATGAATGATAAAATCTCAAAAATCGTTTTATGCACGAAAAGATTATTTTTCATAAAAACACTTGCATAAAAAATTATTTTTCAATTTCAACTTGATATTATTTACTCATTCAAAAGCCCACATTTTTCAAAAAAAAAAGTCAAAGTCAATCGAACATCCGTTTGCCAAGTGGACGTCCAGTTCGCCAACGGTCATTTTTTTTAACCATTTTGATTTTTGACGCACAACGACTAGTTTAGTCATCTGGTTCAATGTCGAACGTCTGGATGGTCGTCCGGTTAAGAAGAAACATTGGGCGTTATGACTGCTATAGATACCAATTCACTATGCATTCATAAAATACTAGGAGAGAGATTTCTTGTGAAATATATTTGTGAAAAATCTTCTTTGATCTTACATTTTTATATTCATTTTATTTATTTCTTTATAACAAAAATTTTGATTGTTGAATCAAATTTCTTGAATAATTTATCTTATCAAAGTTTTTCATTTCTCTTTGTGCTTGACTTATTTATATCAATCTTAAAAGAAAGAAATATTTTTTAGAGAAGATCTTTGCACTTACATTGCATAAAACTTTTCTACTTCTTCACATTGAAAACTTTGATTGATTAAATCAAACTTTAAAATCACCATATTCATCAAAGTTTCTCATTTCTCTCTTACACTTAATTTATTACAATTTATTCATTAAAAGAGATATATTTTGAGAAAATTTTGAACGTACGTTACATTTATTTCTTCTTCATCTTCTCATTGAAACAATTTGATTGATTGAATCTATATTTTTATTATCATATTCATCAAAAAAATTAATCTAACGCTTGAGCTATCATTTATTACTATTCATTGAAGTGTTAGTCTCTCTTAGTACATAATTTGTTTATATTATTTATCAAGAGAGGAATTCCAAGTAAAATCACTTTGATAAAGTGTGGGTCATATTGAGGTCATGTGAAAGCTCGATAGTGGGTCGTGTTGAGGTCTCATAAAGCTCAACATTGTATAAGGGTAGGTCTCTTTGTTTGTAAATCATCGAAAGCGTTGTAAAGGGTTGGACTACAACATAACTCGATCAACATAGTGAAAATGCCTTACTCGTGCCGGAGAGCTTGGTAACGGAAGACGTAGATTATTGCTTTGGATCGAACCTTCATAATTATATCATTTGCATCATCTCTCCCTTTTACTTATCGCTGTTATATTTGTGTTTATTATTTGAATTAATCTATTTAGTCTTTACTTGCTTGAATTTAGATTGATTTTTCGAAAAAGTTTTAAAAACCAATTTACCTCCTTCTTGGTTAGTTATTCTTGGGCTATCATTTTTCTCCCGAGACTTGGTCACTCGTCTATTGTCTACGTGGCGCTTGAATGACGAACATGTATAGTCATGATACTCTCACCATAGAGGAGGTGTATGATGCTTTGTTTTCAAAAGAGAAGATGAAGCATCCGGTGTCTGAGGCTAGAGATGGAGAAGACCTTGTTCCTCATGGTAGCTTTGTTTTCAAAAGAGAAGATGATAGATGGAGAAGGCCTTGTTGTTCATGGTGGTTCTAGAAGGAGCAAATCGAAGTCTAAGTTCAGCAATTAGATTTGTAACTTCTGCAAAAAGAAGGTACACATGAAAAACAATTATTACAAATTGCAGAATAAAGAAAGGTTAACTGCAATTTGATATAGAAAGGTTGGCTACACATGAAAAAGGCTATCAGTTTTCTCCTGAGACTTGGTCACTCATCTATCGTCCGCTGGCGCTTGAGCGACGGACATGTATAGTCGTGATACTCTCACCATAGAGGAGGTGTATGATGTTTTATTTTCAAAAGAGAAGATGCTACATCAGCTTTGTTTTCAAAAGAGAAGATAATACATCTAGTGTCTGAGGCCAGAGATGGAGAAGGCCTTGTTGTTCATGGTGGTTCTAGAAGGGGCAAATCGAAGTCTAAGTTCAGCAATTAGATTTGTAACTTCTGCAAAAAGAAGGTACACATGAAAAAGGATTATTACAAATTGCAGAATAAAGAAAGGTTAGCTGCAATTTGATATGGAAAGGTTGGCTACACATGAAAAAGGCTATCAGTTTTCTCCTGAGACTTGGTCACTCATCTATCGTCCGCTAGCGCTTGAGCGACGGACATGTATAGTCGTGATACTCTCACCATAGAGGAGGTGTATGATGTTTTGAAAAGTTTTCTCTTCTACGATGTAGTAGTGTCTGAAGCCAGAGATGGAGAAGACCTTGTTGCTCATGGTGGTTCTAGAAGAGGCAAATCGAAATCTAAGTTTAGTAATCAGATTTGTAACTTCTGCAAAAAGAAGGTGCACATGAAAAAGGATTGTTACAAATTGCAGAATAAAGAAATGTTGACTGCAAGTCTATATGGGAAGCAATCAGAGCCTTCGAGTGAAGTAGACCTCATACAGAATATTGTAAGTGAGAGAGATCTCTTGACTATTTCTGACATTGAGTCTAAACCAGAGGAGGATTGGATTCTAGATTCAGTGTGTGTATTTCATGTGTCCTAATAAGGACTTGTTTACTGCATATGAAACCATTTCCAAAGGTGTCTGGTTATGAGAAACAACATACCTTGTGGGGTTGTTAGAATTTGTACAGTCGGATTGAAGCCATTGGATGGGACAATTAGAATACTTGGCCAGGTTCAACATGTTTCGGATTAGTAGAAGAAACTCATCTCGTTGTTTATCCTTGATTTAAAGGGTTATGAGTTCTATGGTGGAGATGGAGTTTTGGAGGTTTGTAAGGGTGCCCAGGTTGTATTACAGGGACAGAAAAGGTCTCAATTATACATCTTACAGGGTCGTACAAAATTTAGAAGAGTCAATCAACACAGGTTTAGTACCGTGGTGGACATTCGGTTTGGTACAATACCTTTAGGAGCTCATAAAGGGTCGAATTTGAAGAATATAGCTCAGTGGAGTTCAGAAGATATGAATAATGCCACTTTTCCACCATCACCTGCAATGCCATTATATTCTATTGCTAGGGACAGACCCAATGGAAAAAGGTATTTGGATGCTAATTTTGTTGAGCATGCTTTTAGCGTAGTAGAAGGTATACAATCTAGCAAGGAGACTTTTTTAAAAGTATTTGGGTTTGATTCTGCTTTGGGGTGTGTTACAATTTAAAATCATTATGTTTTTTTAGGTATTTGAGATAATTTTGTAGATTAGTGCTTGGATTCATTAGAAGAGGTGGAGTATTTTGTATTTGTTGGAGAAATTAGCTTTTGTTATTATTGAAGAGCCAGTCCATTCCTTGCAGATGGATTTTCTTCTCCAGGTGGAGAAAAGTTTGGAGATTTGTTCATTGTAGTATAATTCGTGTCAAGGTGGAGATTGTTAGCATTTGGGTGTAACCCGAATTTCTTGTTAAAGTAATTGAAGAATTATAATTGAAGTGCTCAAGAGAAATTCAGCTTGGAACTTTATTGGAATCTTATTCAAGTTGAAATTCTATTTGGAAACCCTATTGGGTATTGGAATTTGTATTGGACTTAAAGAGATTGAAATTATGGATCAGGAAGAAAAATCACTGTATTTTCGCTAGCCTACTGCTTGAGCATCACCTGCAGGTTTTCTCCCGATACTTGGTCACTCGCCTGGCGCTCGAGCGACAAGGTTATCTGGCCCAGACCCTTTTTGCGTTTTAACACGTTTTGACATTCTACTTCAACTACAACTCATCTATTAGAGTTTGGACGTTGCCCTACATAGTTGCCTATAAATATTAGGCTCTTCTATACAATTATATAGTATGAGAAAAGTGATTACTAGTTTTAGGATCATTATAACACTTCTCCATCTTCATTATTTGTGGTGCAATAAAATCTCTTAATTCATCTGTCATATTTTATAGTCTTCTTTTATTATTTTGATTGTGCTCAAATACTTTATTATTATGCCGTATAAGTTCAACATCTCAATCTGGTGGTTGGTTTCATACCAAGTGGTATCGAACGATACGTGATCCTTGAATTTTCAACAATTGGTATTAGAGATTTTGGACATAATTATCATAACATAAGCATATTAGATATTCCTATTCAAGAAATTGGTACACGATATTTGAATACACTAACTCAAAAATCTTTAGTGATTAACATCATGAGATGTAGATGTGCATTTTTTGAATCATCTAAATTCTATCCCACTAGACTTCCTGACAATGTTTTAATGAGGCATTATTTTCATTATACTCCAAAATTCAATAATTAATTGTACACTTTTTTTCCTCATTTGGTATTTTGTTCCACTTGTTTTTGTCACACTATGTTTTTAACGGGAATTATTATGAAAATAGTTATCAAAGGGAGAATGTTGTAAATTTATGGGAACTATTTAATCTTATCAAGATATGAAAATACTCATTCTAAGAGAATGTATTCTATTCAGATTGTAAGTTCTAATGTAACACTATATATATGGGTTATTATTATAATGAAGTATAAACTTGAGTTTTGACATTCTCTACTTTGTGTTTTATTTGGTCTTCTTGTTCTTGTACTTCTCTATAGTTTTATAAGAAAATCATGATTTTAATATTTAATTATCGCTAATTAGATCATTAATTTTTTCTTAAAAAATAAAGTCTTAATTATATACAAAATATATTTTTTTAACATTTTTAAAACAATATTATGAAATAATATAAGTTTAGTAATTAATCCCGAATTTGAAGGCTAATTGGTAACCTTTAATGGATTTTAAAATAACAAAAGAGATAATCGAATTATTAACAACTAGATCTATTGATTTTATTCTCATGTTCTTAATAAAGCCTTGAGATATGAAATTAGGTCACAATTCTTGCACGAAATCACATTTTCCGAATGAACATCTCAAAAAGGTTTGAAGTTACGAATTAGTCACATATTTATGAATAACCATATATGTCTGAATTTGAATATTAATTAACATCTTCAGCGGATTTCAAAATTACAAATTCTGGAGAGAAATAATCAGATTATTAAGAATTAGATTCAATGATTTCATTGTCATGTTCAAATTATGGCTTCAACTGTGAAATCAGTTACAATTCTCACAAAAAGTCGCCATTTCCAAAGAGACTGTTTTAGGTCGCATTCAAAGAGAAATGAAGCCAATAAATAGTATCATATATTTATGAATGAACGTAACAGATACAAAACCTCATTTATCCGAATTTGAAGGTTAATTACCATCTTTAAAGACTTAAAAATGACAAAATCTAGAGAGACAAAATAAGATTTAAAAAATAATAATAGATTCTATGATTTCATTCTCATGTTCGAACTGAAATGTTTAGCCTTGAAATCGGGCTAAAATTCTCACACTAAATCACAATTTTTGAAGAGACATATTTCCGGTCACATTCAAACAGACATGAAGCCACAATATAGTATCACATATTTATGATTGATTGTCATAGATGTTACGCCTCTTCCAACAAGGCTCTAATCATAGCCAAGTGGCAGCTACATAGCAAGCGAACCCAGGCTCGCACTGTACATCATTCTCCTCATGTGATAATTTTGTGGAACCCCCATTGGCTGAACCCCTGTGGAGAACTGGGGGTAAATTAGGTAGATGTATCTTAGAGAAGATCTTGTATCAAGTGGAAGATGTGACAACTCACTAATATGCGGCACTACTCAATCCAACAAGTCGAGTCGAGTCAAGTCTTTCATGTCAGGCCTAGGGTTACCAGCCATCACAAAATTAAATGCACCATGGCCTAGGAATGATTGATTGATGTCTATGACAAGAGTAGGATGAGGCTACATGTCACAGCATCCAATGACTCTTACTCGTCATTTTCTACCATAAAAGCTCACACTTAGTGTCATTTAAAAATAATGCAAATTTATGCTCTCAACATATAACATTTCTCTCTCTTTACTCTCTTTATTACTTTTGGGTCCGAACCCCTTTTTACTTAGAGTGACTCACATCTTTGGCACGTCCCACACCTAGATATATATACTCTTATAGGTTGACTTTACTGTCGAAGTGCTTGCAACTGCCTCCCCTACCATCGGAGATCGGTCGTACGCTCTAATAGTTTGTCCAACTGTGAGCGAATGACTTATGTAGACGTGAGGAGTTGGGATCTGTCAAAAATCCTTGATAAATTGCATCCAAAGTCCTTCAACTTTTGACACTCCTACACTTTAGTCCCCAAGTTTACTTTTTTGTTCGCTTTTAGTCCTTTTATCTTATTTTGGATTGTTTTCCTTCAATTTGGGGATTTTTACTTATCAGATGTGGGAGGCACTTATACATAGGCTACGGAGAGGTATTGCATGGTGGAAGCGCTTTTGAATAGGCCAATAGGAGGCCTATACACTTGAAAAAATCATGGTTGTAGAGTTAAGAGTATTTCTACAAGGATTAAGCCTCTGAAAATAGATGAAGCATTTATATAGAGGCGAAGTCACTTGAGATAATGTAGTCCAATTCATGTATTTTCTTTTGGGAAGAGTATTGGTTAACTACAATGTGTCACTTAATGAAGTTCTCTCTATGTTAGTACTTTCAGAATATATAAGCTTTGGACATGAAGATAACTAAATATGGGTTGTCTTAGACTCATAATCGATTATGTAAGTTCTTATAATGAGTTTGGGAACACAAGTCTATTGAAAACAATATGTATCTCTGAGATACACATAATTGTCCAAAAAGGTACTCAAGAAGATTTTGGATGGATATTAGGTCACAAAATGTGACATTTGACATTTATTTCCTAGTAAGGGAGAAAATTTTGGAAAATATTATTAAAATTGATATTATGTGTATTGATGAATCAATTTTGAATACATAAGAGTTGGTTTAAACTTCTGATTCAAATGAGTAATCTGTTTTTGAGTGGGATCTATCTATCCAAGTGGGAGCTATCTAAGAACTATCTAATTTCAATGATTCTTGGTTCCGAGTGGGAGTTAAGAGTTATTGAATTTCAATGATTATTGTTTCAGGAAATCAATGGAGAAAGTTGAGGAAAGTGATGGAAGTATATATGGAGTATAAAATTCCAACCTAATTTGAGACGTGGTAGAAGTTATAATTGGACATTATGTTTATTGAGAATATTCAAGTTCTTAAAAACTAAATGGAATACTAATTAGTTTATGATAAATAAAACTTTTTTTTAAAGAAAGATTATACTCAATATGAGTATATTGAGTAAGACAATTTTTTTTCTTAACAAGGAGATTTACTTCTATACATTGATGCTAATCATAATAGTCTATTTAAGTTTAGATTACACCAAATAGATTTATAAATAGTAGTTTCATTCTCAATTGAGAATTGATTGAAGAGTTCTACATGAATCGATTTGTAGGTTTCATAAAAGTGATGGAAGTATATATGGAGTATAAAATTCCAACCTAATTTGAGACGTGGTAGAAGTTATTATTGGACATTATGTTTATTGAGAATATTCAAGTTCTTAAAAACTAAATGGAAGACTAATTAGTTTATGATAAATAAAACTTTTTTTTAAAGAAATATTATACTCAATATGAGTATATTGAGTAAGACAATTTTTTTTCTTAACAAGGAGATTTACTTCTATACACTGATGCTAATCATAATAGTCTATTTAAGTTTAGATTACACCAAATAGATTTATAAATAGTAGTTTCATTCTCAATTGAGAATTGATTGAAGAGTTCTACATGAATCAATTTGTAGGTTTCATGTTTAAGGCTTCTATAGTATTGTGATAACTTTTTAGTTACACTTGTAACCTAATACAGTCATCTTGACACTGGTATTTGAGTTTTAACAGGTTTAAATCTTGTAAAAAATTTCATCACGTGGATAAAGTTTACTGCATTTATGTAAAGGTNAGCATGAGAATGAGTGTATTGAGATTATTTTGAAATGGTTGTCTTAATTTTTGAGACGAATGACATCAATTTAGCAAATTGTATATTTTGTGAAAGATTATTCTAGTCTTGTTTCTCTGTCACAAGAATTGTGTACCGTAAAGATTCTACAATATTTTAATTGTGGAATTGTGAGTTTTCATATATGTTCAAGGAATCCATAAGTGCACAAAAAATATCTAGAGAATCATATCTAGTGCGATTAAGAATTAGAAGTATGCTATGATGTATACTTGTCCTAATAGTTAGTAGATATCGATGTTGTCCTTCGAAAGGATATTGTGATACCTAAAAAGTGCTACTGTCAGTTATTATACTTTTTGTCGAAGAAATAACTCGAGATTGGAATAGATATACAAATATTGACTAAGAATGAGAGTTAGTCGAGCTCAAATAGCTATTAGACTTGTGTAATCTTGCTAAATAGAGTAGCAAGAAACATATCTTGTAGTACATATCTTGGCAGTTGAAGAAATTAATTGGTCTAGATGTATTGAGCATCTAATAATATTAGTTGAGAACATGAGATCAATGATAATTTTAATTATCTCAAGTATTGAGGATCTCAAATATCATGATGGAACCAAACACTCGATAGTATTTATGTGAGAGACATTAGCAAAGAAAACATCTTTGTAGTATATCTACATAAATATGGTCTGTAATCATCATACTCTAAACTAAAGATGTTTAGAGATATACTTCTTTTTAATCTTAAATTTTTAAAATTAAATGGAATATTATTTTTAGTATATCAGAAAACTCTTGATTAAGTTTTATATGCCCGTAAATGAACAATTTTGAGTTCATGTATAATATATTGTTGGGATTACAAGATAATGTTTTACATGGACATATAAAGTATGTCGAACAAGATTGGCCCACTCACACGAGCAATCGCCTTAGACATTTTGGAGTGTGTTAAGATGAGATATAGTGATCATGTTGTGTACATGATCTAGTCGCCCCAAGATGAGATTGCAACAAGTAATCAAAATGTATTTTGCTAATCCATTAAACCTGTTTAGTAGCCAAATTGAGTTCTCGATTTGAGATTACCTAGAGGAATGAACACAAGGAGAACTCAAGTTAGGTATCAGGGAATACCCTAATTAGGATATGTATAGTGTTATTTGTTTATAAAAGATATGACATGTGCCCTAAGAATAGAAGAGAACATTGTAGCGTGCGTTTCATACCACGTGTGCTTTTATGACCAATATTGGGTAAATGAGTGAATGGATCTCTACTTCCTCATTGTGTGAGACCTTGAGGTTTATATAATCTCATATATACCTTTATGGCTTTTGACTATTTCTTGAGATTTTATTTCGATGTTGCTACTTTAGTATGTTACCAATAACTATGATTGATTTCGTTTGACAGGACTTGTCTAGGAAAGCAACTAATTTCAAGTTAAAGGATTCGAGTGGGAAAGGAAAACTATTTTGACCAACATTTATATTTGTATTCACCGACTTGACAATTGTATTTAACCATTTAGGGTACATAACACAATTTGAATACAATGTAAGATGTGAGGTTCAAGTGTGTTTCATAAATATTTGAGGAATCATAAATACTTCAATTAATGCTAGAAAATAAGTTTGGGGTATAGCGAGATGTAATGTTCTTCTAGTATAGCTACTATATATCCCTAACAGGTTTATAGTAGCGTGAGCTCTAATATATTCGTTGGTCACATGATCTTTTTGTCGTATAAATTTTTGTGAGATAGATCTTGAGAAAGATCTAACATGTGACATTCGTTGCCCCTTGTGGTTCAATCAAATCCATCATTTGCGAATGGGAGATGTTAGAAAATATGGATCATGGGTCGCCCATGTGGGTTGACCCGACCCACAAATTATTAAAGTAAATTTGGAGGGAGTGGTTTGAATAGAACTCAAATTCATAACTTCTTTCAACTCCCAACAACTTTCAAGTTTTTACATAACTCCCATAACTTTTCCCATAACTTTGTCTTGAGAGTGAAAATATGACAATAAAAATTGTGAAAATTCGTATGAAAAATATCATCACATTTGAAAGGTACCTAGAACCACTATTTTGGCATGAAAACTCACAAAAAAATTGACACTTAGGTTGTGGCTAATAATTCCCTTCCATTGTGATCGGGATTGGGAAAACTGGAGTGCAAGAAAATTGTAAATTTGGAATTCTGGAAAGCAAAGTGATTCAACCATTCAAAAGATCTTGGATTCATCATTTTAAGTAAGAGTCTTGACCTAAAATTCATGATAAAGTATATTGCAAACTACTTCATTTGGTTCATTAATCTTGATGAAGAAACTTTACTTCTGACTACTAAAATTTTATGTTAAAAAGTATTTGCTTCATTTTTTTCTTGAAGAACATCCTCAATAAAAAAAAAGGTCGATTATAGACTTCCAATAAAAAAAGTTTTGGTCCTTAAAAGAGAGTTTTGTTGCAAACCTAAGAAAAAAGGGTAACCGACACAATACAATTGTAACATTTACATATTTTGCACAATACAATCCTAAATCTTCATTTTGGCTTCATACCCCATGTTGATGATAAATCTCATATCAACAAATTCCTCTCACCTAACTAGGATATTCGTCTCTTAAACTCAGTCATTTTGATGTTTAAACCGAAGTAAAGAATAAATGGTTATTTGGGAAAGAGATATTTGAATTTTTGCATGATTTCCTTCTCTTAAGCATGGTTATTTATAGATTTCCTTCAAAATTTTGAGGAAATTCGAACATTTAGAGAAATGTAACAGATGGCAGCATTTTATTCGCTAGCTTGTGTTATAATATCACGCTTTATTTATTAGCTTACATGTCTTGCATTCATTGGCATTGAAGTCACGATTTGAAAACTCGCTCACATCCACCTTAATAACAATTTTTAGCAAGCCTGATGGGAAAATGGCTCGCTGATATTTTCTGCAAGTCTTTTATGATTTTGTTCCCTTCACGTATCACTTATCCTTCACAAGTAGAGGTTCACGTATTCCTTGGTTCAACAAACAGTAGCCGAAGTCCAATTTTATTAGTTATATTAAATCTAGGACTTCATTGCAAAATTACTATGGGACCGCGAGCGTTTTTATGGCTTTGCTCGATCATATTTTTTTTCCTATTTTTATTCACATGCAATTAATGCTTGGGTTAGATGGAAAGCTTTTAATTCATGGGTGACTTCAGGGAATGTCTCTTTGACTCTTCCGTTCCACTCATGCGTTATGTATGCTTGCTTCGTATTCAACGGCTAAGATTTCATATCTCTTCAGATGATGAGTCTGTCAAGATTCAATGGTTGGGATAGGCTCTTCTTGACACTATATATATGTGCCATGCTATTGCTTGTCTATATTCTTCCTTACTGCAAAAGATGTGTCATGATATTTTCTTCATTGTCGATTATTGGGGAAAAACTCTCATCTCTCCCAGAATCCTTTTAAGCATTGTTACTTGTTCTTCATCTTCATTGATTCTGCTGTATTTTCCTGATGAACCTCATTTAGTTCTTATGCCGATATTTTATATAATGAACATGATCTTGGAATTATCCTAATTTCTCTCCTGCCAATAGGTGGTAGAGAATGATTCAGAAGCTAACTTTGCCATGCTTTTACATTTTTCACATTTATGCATTTGCGAGGGATCACTATGAAAGGCATAGTTCTAGATACTATGATAAGCGATCATGCATTTCTTTCCCAAAAAATGCTTGTCAACTTCTAGTGACTTCTTTGGGCAAAGAGACCAACCTCATCTTCTGACTCAAAAGATTCTTGCAAATGGATGTGTCAAGTAATTTAGTTCGCAGAATATAATTTTTGGCTAGGTTACTCCAGTATGTAATAGATTTAGTTTGCAAGTATTACTTGCCTCGTGACCTTTTTTATATGATTATATAAATGAGAATTTCTAGTTTATCATTTTTTTTGCTTCAAAATTGTTACTTAGCTTCATTTGAACTTGTACAATAAGAATTTAAATAACCAATCAACTTTGTTGACTTCATGCAACACGAATTTAACCAACTTAGCTAAGTTTGTATAATAAAGGGAAATAAACTTTGTTGAGTTCGCTCAATAAGAATGTGTCCCCATTTTATTGATAATATTTTCTCAAGTACATGCCATTGAGGGATGTTTAAAGGGTTTGCCATCCTGTCCTGGGAGCTTATATATTCTTGATCCTACAACTTCAGTTATTGTTTATGGTCCTTTCCACTTCAAACCAAGTGAACTAGAGCTCATTTCTGTACCTACAATGAATACTTTCTTTAGTACCAAGTCTCCTACCTTGAAATTTTTCTTATGGACTTTGGAATTGAAATATTGTTACATCCTCTTCTGGTATGCGACGAGCTTAACTTGAGAGTCATTCCACTTTTCCTCTCAAGGTCTAGGTTCGCGTTTATACCTTCCTCATTTTGTTCTTTGGCATATCCTATTTTCCTTATCAACTTACACTGATTTCAACCGATACCATGGCTTCCAATCTATAGGCTAGGGAGAAATGGGTTTCTCCTATAGTGGTTTTCGTGGTAGTTTGGTATGACCATAGGATATGTGGTAGATCATCGGCCCATAAACACTTCACTATATCTAGCTTCCTTTTCAAGATTCTTTACAATGTTTTATTTAATGCTTCCACTTGTCCGTGAGATTGGGAATAATACTAAATGGAGAAATGTCTTTGATATCCAACTCATTGCACATTTCTTTCAACTTTTCCTTTAGAATTGTGTGCCATTACCTGAAGTTATAGAATTTAATACTTTTTGACAAATAATGTTTTTCCATGTGAATTTATAAGTGTCAAACTCAGCGATATTTGCAATAAAACCTCTACTCACTTGGTTAAATAATCTACTGCCACGATTATGAATCTCACATTAGATCTTTATATGGGAAGTAGCCCAGCAAAGTCCCCACTTCTAGTCACTAGCTCTTGTACAAGTTATTGCGGTATAGATGCAAACTTTTGACACTTCTCGCATTTTCTTACAAAGTTTGCCTCATTCCTCATATTGTGCCAATAATATCTCTGTTTCAAGGCCTTTTGAGCTAAGGAAGGTCCGCTAGCATGGTTTTCACATATACCCTCGTGAATTTGTTTCATTACATACAAAGCCATGTCCTCATTTAAGCATCAGAACAGAGAAAGTGTATATCGTCGTCTAAATAAAATATCTCTTTGTTGTGCGTATCTTGCTACTTTTACTCGTAATGTTTTTTTTTTTACCTTTTTTATCTTTAGGGAGGGTCCCATATTCTAGATAAGAGGTGATATTTTACATCCATGAGGCTTTATCCTATATCAATAGGGTTTTTCCCTTTTTTAGCTAACTTATGGTATCGACAGCAATTCTATGAGCACTATTTTAACAGTTCAGTGTTCTTCAAACTTGCCAATGTGTGACAAAGCATCTGTGTGCTCATTTCCTTCTCTAGGGAATTGAGTGAGCTCAAAATGAAATACTGAGATGATCTTATAGCTTCTGTGAGATAAGTTGCCATCATTTTATCTTTAGCTGTGAACTTCCCGTTTACTTGATTTACCGCCAATTGTGAGTTACTTTTTACTTCTATGTTTTGAACCTAACTTTTATTTGCATCAAGCTCTCCAATAAAGCTTCATATTCTGCCACATTTTTTGTAGCTTTGAACGCAAATCTTAATGCCTAATTCAATTTATGCTCTTTTGGGCTTGTTAAGATTATACTTTTTTCCAGCACCAGTATCTCTTAACGATTTATCCACAAATAATTTAGAGACCTCTATTCAAACTTTTCCTCAGAAACTAGAACATCCGATAATTTTGCAATGAAAAAATATGCTAATGCATGTACTTCAATTGCGATCATCCTTTATAACTTATTTCAAGTTATTCCAACTCTACTACCCATTTCATTAACTTACCTGACATATCAGGCTTGTGCTGTACTTGCTTGAGTGAGAAATTAGTTAGTACATCAATACGGTGGCTCTGGAAATAAAGGTCACAACTTTTGTGATATTGTAACTAAAATAAAGTGCCAGCTTCTCCATATCTGAATATCTTGCATCTACTCCTTGCAGCCTTTAATTACATAATAAACTGGTAATTATTGTTCACCTTTATCTTTTATCGGTACACAGCTGACTGCCACCTTACAAATTGTTAAATATAGTAGTAGTTTTTTTCTTATTTTTTGGCTTTGCTAATACGAGTGTTCTTACTAGATAATCTTCTAGAGCCTAGAATGCTTACTTGCATTCACTGTTCTATTCAAACTTCCTTCATCCTTTCAACATTTGAGAGAAAGGGGAATATTTATGTATTACTCGTTATACAAACCTACTTAGCCACCCTTCTCGTTAGGCTTTGTACCTCTTTTGGTTAGATGGAGATCACATTTTTATGAGGGCCTAAACTTTATCAAGGTTCGCTTTGATACCTCACTGATTGATCATGTATTCAAGGAATTTTCTAGATTGCACTCCAAATGTACATTTTAGCTGATTGATTTTCATTCTGTATTTTCGTAATACGTTGAAAGCTTCTTCTAAATGTTTTAAGGGTTCTCAATCCGAAGGCTCTTCACAAGCATATCAGCAATATATACTTCCATCGTTTTTCCTAGTTGATCCACGAACATTTTATTTTCTAACCATTGGTACGTGACCCGAGCATTTTTTAGCCCCAACGACATTACTTTATAAAAATATAGTTATCGATGTGTGGTATGTACCTTATTTGGTCTGTACATGGGAAGCTAATTATATCTTGAATATGTATCCATAAAACTTAACATCGCATGTCCCACAGTTGCATCCACCAACTGCTCAATTCTGGGGAGCGGGAAGCTATATTTAGGGCAAGCTTTATTAAAGTCTGTGAAATCTTGGCATGTTCATCATTTTTCGTATATCCTTCGAATTAAAACCACAACAAGTGTACGGATCGTTGACAAGTAATAAAGTGGACTTTTTGAGTCCGAGTATCGTTCCTATAGAGATTTATTAGTTCTAATTCTGATTACCGTGACCTTAACTGAAACAATAAAATGTAAGTGTTTTTGTAATGAAATTATAACTAAATTAATCAAATTATGCAAGGATGAATGGTTTAACTAAACTAAATGTGAGTAGCTTTGAATGTAATTTGGAGTTTTCGAATGTATGATAAACGCACTAGGATCACGAATCCATAAGTAATAATATTTTTAAAACTAGTTTTACACTTTTGACAACACGATTGAAATATTGATGAATCAATGCTCCTAAATTATTTAACAGTCTCTCTCGAGTAAAGTCAAACATATTTTCATATATGACCCGACTATATCTCTATGACGGATGCAAACATACAAGAATGCATGTGTTTTTATGACCACTTAAAGATTCACATAAAACATAGCGGTATATTTCTATTCCCTATCGGACCCCATGATAATTTATATATGTTGAACATATTTCCCTTGTTTCGAATGCATGAAATAAGCCACCACACTCACAAAATTACGTGCACAATAATTATGGAGAAAATAAGATCATATAAATCATTTAAATATCTAAAACGTGTTTTTGATGTCAAAAATTGTAAAACCAAGAATTAAAAATCATATTACATAACTCATCATTCCCTATCATAGAATTAACCTAGCCTAAAATGATGGAAAGAAGAAAATCTGAAAAATAATGAAGAAACGACATCATTCCGATTAATCTTGAATTGAATCTTCGTGTTCTTAGAATTGATCTTCATGTTCTTCCTTTTTCCTTCTCTCAAAACCCTTACAAAATATGTTCTCCATCATTCTGGACGGTCTTAGGGTTTAAATAAGCATCCCAAGATTTGTTTCCATAGGTATTTGACTCGAAAAAGGAAACCAAAATTCTAGCCTCAAAAAGCAACTATGCGACCACATAGTTATTTTGAATGAGACTGCATAGTTCTCTTGAAAATAGCCTTGGAAATTGCTGAATCCATCTATGCGACCACATAGGTATTAACGCTGTGGACCATATAGTAATAAGAAACTTCCACAGCTTTGCATTTTGGTCCTCGAACTCCATTTTGCATTTCTCGGCCTCTTTTCTCACTTCTTCTTCTTCCAATATTTCATTCGTTAGATCAATTTGATCTCACCATCTTCACATCTTCAATTTCTCTTCCGGGCCATCTTTTGGTTATTTGCACCTTGGTCCCTGAACTTTAGTTTTCTTTCCTTTTAGTCCCATTTTCCTTTTTTCTCCTAATTTCTGTCATATTCATCATTGTTGTCCTAAAAAACACAAATTATATCGAATTAAGCTATATTCTATATTTTTATTGACAATTATATATGTTTGTGAACCAAAATAAGTGTGTAAAATGCACTTATCAACTCCCCCAAACTTGAACTATTGTTTGTCCTCAAACAAAACTGTAACTTAATTCCATATAAAACATGGTTCAACAACCTGGCGTGTCTCAGGATTGGAATTTAGCAATTAATCAAATGAACAACTTCAACAATGCAAAAATCAAATCTATTTCCACCAATTATATGCATGACTCGACTGTGTATGTGTGTGTGTGTAAACTCATGTAGATGTAAAGCTCGTAATTGGCTCAACACCTGACCCATAGTAGTCAAATATTTCCTAACTTCACTCAAGGGATGCACACACCCCCAAACTTATTATTTTCACTCAATTTTCCCAAGGTGCATCCTAAGTTGAACTTTTTCAATTCTACTCCTCACCATTTCTCAGTTTGGATAGATCTTACTATTACAAGTTCATATTTCAACAAGTCGAGATTCTCCTATATTTTTTTATTGTTTCAACATTTAAGACTAAACTAAGTTATTTGCCTCTCATTAAAGGTATAGTTCTATCGACCGAATGTTTAGGACTTAATCAATACAATTTTATATACGAATGTAAAAAAAATTAAAAATGTTTTTAACATCTTCTCATTTGCTTTCTATATAACCCATGTAACGAGCTTTAGGCCGATGACTACCAAATAAGATGACCATAGGACACTAGGTTTTAAAGCACCCTCACATGCTTAATCAATCGGGTTATACAAGCTCAAAAAAATACTTTTATTTACTCAAAGATTAGTGCAATGCCCATTTTCTTTTGGACATCCAAATTCTAAAACTAACCTCTAACTTAAAACTTTCACCTCGTCCTCGTCTCGTTGGTTTTAGACAATCCACACAAGTTAGTATCATGTGCGAAATCCCTACTTATGTTAATGTTCCTTATAACAATTCAACCATCTCCAAACCACCCTATAGTTGGATTATGGATTCATATTATAAAGTTTATTTGGGTTTATATACTATGTTCAACTATTTTCTAAATAATGACCTGAAACACCAACTTAATATGTCAACACATGAGTACCATGCATAAAGAATGTTAAGTTCACATAAACGAGTTTTGACTAATCTAAAAGTGCACTATTTTCATTATTCACAGTTTATACATATTCCAATATTAAACATCATAGCCAGCAAAGTTATCAAACTCACACAAGCACACAAAATTCTAATCTAATGCTAGAAAATAAATAGATCAAAACTGAATAAAAACTGCAATTTTTTCACACAATCACACAAAAGTTGCAATAACACGATGAATGAAAATATTCTCACCCCCAAACTTATACAAAAATTTTCCTCAATATTTAAAGAATAACACAATGCAAACTTAAAGGCACATAAAACTAAAGACAAATTCACATAAAGATAAAGAAAATGAGGTTAGGAATATTCCCCTAATCGATGTAGATGCGAAGTTAAAGATGATGGAGTAAAAAAATGTGGACCATACATAGACTATTTGTGTCATGTAAAGACGATGAATGACTCAATATTATCAAAAAATATTAAAAATATGAAAAATTCCTAATCTAATGCATAAAATAAAATAAATAAAAGGGAAAAATTGTTAGGTTGCGTCTCAACCAGCGCTAGTTTATAGTTTGTAGTTCGACTTTACTTCGGTAAATTTATGGTGGTTCAAGTTGAAAATTTCCACCATTGTACTCCATGCAATTTACAGTTTTGCATCTTCTTTTAGCTCTCCAAACTTTGAATTCTCTGTTCTCGTCTCTACCAAGAAATCCTCCAAATTTCGATTTTCTCTTCTGGCAATTTTGTTGAGGGGATAATTCGTCTTTATTGATACATCAACACTCGTCGAGGGCTGATGATTGTTTGGATTGATTATATAATTTAAAAACTTTTTGCTCCTCATCTATCCTCAAGATTGCTCACATTTTTCCATATCAATCAAAGTTTGACCTGTTGCTAAGAATGGTCTCCCCATGATTATTGGAATATCCCTATCTTCTTTTATGTCTAAATAAGGAAATCTACTGGAAAGATGAATTTCTCTTCTTTAATTAGCACATCTTCTATAATCCCTCTTGGGTGGGTAAGTGATCGATCAGCCAACTGTAAAGTCACCATTGTTGTTTTAACCTCTCCTAAACTAAGTTTCCTGAAAATAAAAAGTGGCATCAAATTAATACTCGCACCAGTATCACATAAAACATTAAAAGTACCAACTTTTCCAATTGAAATAGGTAAGGTAAAACTCCCTGGATCCTTGAGCTTGGGAGGCAGTTTCTTTTGTAATTTTGCACTGCTCTCCTCTGTCAGTGCCACAGTTTCAAATTCTGGAAGCTTTTTCTTTTTTGATATCATGTCCTTCCAAAATTTTGCATAACTTAAAATTTGTTGTATTAAATCTATGAATGGGATATTAATGTAGAGTTCCTTAGTACCTCCAAAAACTTCTCAAATTGTTAGTCTAGCTTATGTCTCTTCAACCTTTGTAGGAATGGAATAGGAGGCTCATAAGAATGGATAGGAACATTTGCCTTAACTTTTGGTTTTTCAGAACTCTCCTTACAGGTGCTTCTATTATCTGTTCAGTTTGTTCTACTCCTTCCTCATCTGAAGAAGGTATTGTTTCCTTAGTCACAACCAGCCCTTTGATATGTATTTCGGATAATTTCACCCCACTCCCGGTGGTAATTGTTTTCACATATGGATTCTCAGTTATTTCATTTCCCAAAATACTTATATCCATTACCTGCTCATTTGGATTAGTCTCAATATTGCTTGGCAAGGTACCTGGTACTCTGCTTATCATAGAAAGTGTCATCTGCCCCACTTGAGTCTCCAGGTTTTTAATAGTAGTACTCTGATCTCGGAGTTATTTCAGTTTTCCTCATGAACTGGTTGTTAGCTTCCATGCATTGATTTGTTTTTCCCATAAATTTCCTGAACATCTCCCAGTTGAAATTTTTTCTCCTGCTGCTAAAACTGATCATGCGGCCTATTTTGATTCTGATTAGCCCAAGAAAAATTTGGGTGTTTCTTCCAATTTGGGTTGTAAGTATCTGAATGTGGATTATTCTGTTGATGTTATCCCCATTGTGTAAAATCCACTTGTTCCATGCCTTGTACCAGAATAGGATAATTTGCTGTGTTATGATTTGCTCCATACTTATTACAACTTGGCTTTTTGGTTTGTGCAATGTTAGTTGTTTGTGTTATGCTCTCCACCTTATAAAATAATGAGTCTATCTTTGCAGATAAAGCTGAGTAAGCATCCACCTGGTATACACCTAGCATTTTTCTTTGAACAACCCATTCAGAAGCCCAACATTGCTGAAGTAGTCACCACAGTTTTGAATAGTTTCAATGCATCATCAATGGTTCTTGTTGATAAGGAGCCATTGGATGAAGAATCCACCATGCTTTTGAACGATGGAAGCAATCACGTATACAAATATTGGACCTAAAGTCCTTTGCTAATACCGTGATGAGGACACTTTCTTAGCATATTCTTTAACCGATTCTAAGCTTCATCAAAAGATTCTGATTCGTTTTGGCGGAAAATAGATATGTCATGCTTCAGCTTCGCTATCTTGGTCAGTAGAAAGAATTTTGTGCATAATTTCTGAGCTAGGTTGTTCCATGTGCTGATGCTGGAAATAGGTTGAGAGTCCAACCACTCCAGTGCTTTATCATTTAGTATGCGTGGAAACAATCGTAGTCCGATAGTATCATCTAAGATACCCTGATATCGGAAGTGTTAACACATCTCCAAGAATCGAGAGATGTGTGTATGTGGTTTTTCTTCAGCTTTGCCATAAAACTGATGTCCATTCTGAAATAGATGTGTCATTAGTCTTCAACTGAAAGTTAGACTGCCCAAACGGAGGGTAGACGATGCTGGATTGACTCTGAATGATTTTACGACATCATGAAATCTCCAACTAGCATGTTTTCCTCGTCAACAATTTGTCAAGAATTGCAAAACTAATAAAAATTATATTACATAGTTCATTGTTCCCTAGTACAAAATTAACATAACCTAACATGATGGAAAGAAGTAAATCAGAAAAATAATGAAGAAACGACATCACTCCGATTAATCTTGAATTGAGTTTTCATGTTCTTGGAGTTGATCTCCATAGGTATTTGTCTCGAAAAAGGAAACCAAAATTCTCGCCTCAAAAAGCAAGTATGCGACTACATAGTTATTTTACATGTGACTGCATAGTTCTCTTGAAAATGGCCCTGAAAATTGCTGAAGCCATCTATGCGACCGCATAGATATTAATACTATGTGACCGCATAGTAATAAGAAACTTTCAGAGCTGTGCGTTTTGGTCATCGAACTCCATTTTGCATTTCTCAATCTCTTTTCTCACTCCTTCTTCTTCCAATGTTTCACTTCTTAGATCAATTTGATCTCGCCATCTTCACATCTTCAATTTCTCTTCCAGGTCATCTTTCAGTTATACATTGGTCCCTGAACTTTAGTTTTCTTTCGTTTTAGTCCTTCTTTTCCTTTTTTTTCTCCTAATTTCTATCATATTTATCATTGTTGTCATGTAAAATACAAATTATATCGAATTAAGTTATATCCCACATATTTATTGACAATTATCCATATTTGTGAACCAAAATAAGTGTGTAAAACGTACTTATCAGATTACATACCCAAGTTGGGTATTGAGTCTCACGGATAACGATATTTTCTAACAATTTATTATAACACCCCTAATTTTTCGCTTACTATTTCCATATGGGCCTAAATTTATTATTGGTCATTTAGAAAATGGAATAGTCTATGTCTAGCCTTGTCATCACGCTAAAGTCTAAAAGTTAAAGTGATAAATTCAACCCCACTTATTTGCATAAAAGATTTATTTTTTATGTGTATTTTTATAAAATTTATCGTAAATTTTATATTGGTTGAATATTGAAGTATTATAGATGTTAATAAAACATATTAAATATTATACTCATTTTGTAGTTCGTGTTAAATAACATAAAAATCGTTGTTTACTGAAGATTTTCTTTGTGTTGGTATGAAGAAGTACCTTACTATTATTTATTTTTAATTCAAAGACCAAGTAATTTAGTAAATTTATTTTCTTAATTGATCTTGTATAATTTGTCGAATTATTTAATTGTTTGATGACCAATTAGGTAATTAGTTGCTTGTTGTAGTGATTGAAGGCTCACAATAGGTTTAAAACATTACAATTTTAACACATGGGTAATAGATATTAGGAAAAGCAAGTATAGAGTGTGTGATTAATCATCTAAATAATCGTGTAATTGACTCTGTTGCTTTGTATAAGAATTCGGACTAGAAATAGGATCGAGTCGGTTGTGCTTAGAATAGATTTAACTTACATCGGAAGAGATAGTTAAATAAAATTTGGATCATTGATTGTCATGCATACATAAATCACATTAAATTACATAAGTCAAGAATTGAAAATAGGATATTAATAAGTTACATTCGAATTTGATAATGGATTAATAGATTTCAATGTAGGTTTATTCCTCGTAGGATGATACTATTTACTCATCACATTATTACTTGTGAATGATCCCATAAGCTTGCGATTTTTATCTGTACAAGTTTTTGACACCGTTGTCGGGGATAAAGTTTTTTAACAGAATTTATTCATTCGTAATTGGATTCAATAATTGTTTTGTTATGTTTTTTTACTACCCATCACAATCATGATCTCTTTTGTATTTGGTATTTTTCCTAGATGCTATTCAGCAGTGTATGTAGGATTATAATACTGGCAAAGGATTAAAAATTTTACAATATGTAATCCCGGCATGGACGATAAGGATATGCTTGTAGAAGATGTATATTGTGAGGTTTCTCATGTGATGCATTATTTTGGGTAGTACTTGTACACATGCACTGACCCCTTGAGGTTCATGCTTCCGAGGTTTCAACAATATTTATGATGTTGAAAACAAGCAATTGACAAGTCTGATAAAGGCTACATGCCTGTGGAAGATTATGTACCTACAGATTGGGATGAGGACATCATACTTGTGAGAGATAGTCCTCCCCTATTGAATGAGAAGCTACTTGCAAAATGTTATAATGCACTTGTCAAGTTGGATAAAAGCAAAATGTATGTCGGAGATGCCGTATACTAGAGCGAATTTAAAAGAAGGGGATATAGTCCACTTGAAGAAGTTGAAAAGAAAGACTTTTCATTGCTCGTGGATTTAAATTATGATCAGTCATTCAACCAGAAGAGATATCAACTATTGAGAAAGAACATATAAAAGATGACAAAGTAATTACATAAGAACAAAATGAATAAGGAATAATTAAAGAAGATCGAAGTAACACACATTTTTCCGACTTCATCATTGTACAACAATTAAATTTGTGATTAAGCTCAAGAAGGAAATAGAAGTCTACATAGTTAAGTTTGATTCGGATGGAATATGTAAGTTCTATTACATTGAAATGGGCAAAGTAAAAGTCTGGAGGATAAATGAAAATTTGAGAAAAGTCAAAAGAAGCAAACTGAGCAAGGAATCAAAAGCTTTATTCATAATTTTATGATAGAAATTGAAAAAGTCAAGTTAATTACTATAAACAAGCGCTTATTGGGAGACAACATAATCTT